>JPJV01002313.1:0-34976 GCA_000750745.1 Pseudogymnoascus sp. VKM F-4281 (FW-2241)
GGGGAGGGTGTTTTAGGGATGGCTCACGCTGGTGCCAGTGCGTTTTTTGATGCATTAGACTTGGTGTAGCTTTGGCTTTGGAGTTGTACTTTTTTTTGGGAGTGAGGGGGGTGGAGAAAGGGGTTGGGCTGGGATGGATTGGCTGGGTTGGTGTATGGATTGGACTGAACTGGATTGGTGCTAGGAATATGGATGAGTATGAGTATGAGCACGACTACACGACCAGCACAACTCGATAGCACAGAATGGGAATAGGGTGCATGTAGAAAATATCATTCTCAGAGCATTTAAGCTAGACGAACAAACAAGCAAACAAGCGAAATATTTTACATATAACCCTCTCCCCTTCCCCTCCAACCGGCTTTATAAATAACTTTGCGCGAACTGCGATTGAAGGGAAGCAAACAACTCTCTACAGATATTCGGTATCCCAAAAGAAAGTTGGCGAGTTACGGCTTGTGGGTGCTGATACTAGGCTGTTGAGTAGGGGGATGAGTAACCTTGGCAGGGAGACAAAAGGTTTAGAAGAAAGAAAGAAAGAAAGAAAGAGAGAAAGAAAATTTCCAGTACAGGTGCTATCGCTGCAAGAAGAGATGTTGGGTCAGAGCTCGACAGCCAGATACTCAGCACTGTTATCTCGGAACATGGCTACGCTCGCTGAACTATTACAAGCAACATTCGATGCAGAGGAGTGCATATTTATTGCCCGGTGATACCGGGAAGAGGATGGGACTATGGATAGAAGCGGAAAGAAAGGGGGCGGGGTTCAACGCCATTGAGAGGACGATATTACATTGATAGGCCCACGATAGTGAGAGGATACAGACAATGAGCTGTTTAAAGCAGACCCAGTTCAGTCCATCTTCAACGATGCAGACCCCGCGAGGACCTTCGCATATTCCTCTGCCGCAGATCCGTCCACCGCGGATTTCTCCGCGACACGACTGGACGTCGCCGGATGGATGATGGTGAGAAGGAAGACGGTGAGAGGGCAGCTATGGTGACGAGAAGACAACGGTGGTGAGAAGATAATGGCAATAGAAGGATGACAGTGAGATGCCAACGGGAATGAAGAATATTGTAGTGAGCTCTCAGTTGTTTTCACTCAACCACCAGTATAAGAAGATACAGATACTACTTGACTACGCGTCTTGGGATTGCACTCTGTTTAATATTTAGTTTTTAAGCAATCAACTGATGCAGGCAGCTGATTATATCCTTGCCTTGCCCTATGCCATGGACTTTCATGCGTCTCGGCGTCACACTCGCATCGTCTCCAATTGAGATTGAATTCCTGGTGCCGAAACCTAAACGAATCCACCATGCGTCCCTAGCACCTTTCTAAACCTTGAGGTCATCCTTTTCTCGAAACAGACCTCTGAGCCACTTGTTTCTGAACTGTTTGGTTGAAGCTTCGTCCTCAACATTAGTGCCCTGTATCAACCTCTGCCACCACAGCTTGAGGCCAACAAAGAAGGTCTTCATGGAATTAGCTAGCGCTTTCTTAGTGACTGGTAGGTGTAAAACCGGTTCTAGATTGGTCGGCGTCCTTGTCGAGGTCTTCCTCATCACTGTTGTTCTCATTCTCGAGGTTCAAGGACGACATGTGTTAGGACAACCGCCAAATGTGGAGGAATTGTCATCTCAAGCATCTATTATACTACCAATCTACTAATCGCAAGCAGCATCCCGGCATCCTCCCTCCCCACGGTCCCCCTTCCAGCCCAGGGCACCAACCCGCCCTTTACTCCCCCTTCTCCTTACCCCTCCTCCACAGGTGCCGCAATCCTCATCTCATCCTCCACCGCCCCCTCAACACCCACACTCACCGCCGCCATCATCACTGGCTCCGTCTTCGACGTATTCCTCCACCAATGCGCCGTCCCTCTCTGCACAGCACTATCCCCCTTCTTCAGCACCCTCGTCTCCCCGCTCTCCAATCCGAGCTCGATAGACCCATCCAGGATGAAGATGTAGTCTATAGTGCTGGTGGTATGCATGGCTCCCTT
This sequence comes from Pseudogymnoascus sp. VKM F-4281 (FW-2241), assembly GCA_000750745.1. Lineage (NCBI taxonomy): Eukaryota > Fungi > Ascomycota > Leotiomycetes > Thelebolales > Thelebolaceae > Pseudogymnoascus > Pseudogymnoascus sp. VKM F-4281 (FW-2241). The sequence continues at coordinate 2,010 of JPJV01002313.1, forward strand.
TTCCCCATTTGGGTTTGGGCCAAACTATTCGTCGTTAGTTCAGCTTCACGCAGTGGTGGTGGATGGGAATGAGAAAAGGAGATAAGAAGACGAACATGTATAATACACCCCCCCGTCCCCCCCGCCGTGGGAAAATGAACCTTTGGCTCCTTCGCAATCTGCTCATAATTCTCTAGATCCGCATTATTCTTCAGCGGCGGCCCGCCGGCGGGAGTAGAGGTGGTGGAGTAGACGTAGTGGACGCGGAAGGTGGGGAGGGGGTCGAGGGAAGGGTGTGTGGCAGAGGAGTGGAATTTGGATTTCCCCGTTGTGGGGTCAGTGGTGGTGATGTGGTTTGTGGGGGAAGGGTAGAGGTTTGCCATTTTTTCTGTGGGGTTTGTAGAAGTGGTAGTGGTGGTGAGGTTGTGATGATGTGTTGACAGAGGGGCAGGAAAGGATTGCGGAGGACGATGGCGGGGTAATATAGTTGTCAGCTCGGGAATATTGATGCTGACGATTGATTAGCTTGGGGGTGGGTGAGTTCCTATGTTCATACGTGGAGGATGGAGCGTAGATCAATTGGACCCTGGATGTAAATTAAACGGCTGTGTGGACTAGCTGTTGCAGGGAAGATGATCCTTTCTAATCTGGATTCGTGGTGTCTCGTTTTACTCGCTCGTGGCCGTGGGATCGTGGATAAATGCAGAGATCCCGCAGTCCAAGTCAGCCTTGGGAATGCCAGGGCATTTCATTCGTAATCGTGCTGAGGGCCCATGATTTATAAACTGGGCAGGCCAAGGGCAGATATATGAGTTTGTGAGTTTTTTTATATTGTTACACCATTGAGGCGCATCATTGATATCTCTAGAGAGCATATATAGAGAATCTACATAACACGAATGTGGTTATTACACATACAACCCCGAACCTAGGTTCACATATCACCCCTCTTAATATGCTGAGCGAGTTCGCATATCCTAAAAATCATCATTAGTAATTGTTATTACAACCAAGTGAGTTCAGGGAGGACTTACAGAAATCTTCCTTTCGATCTCGCGCACACTCCTATCCAGCTCCCCGGCAATCATCATCTTCTTATCCGTAGGCAACAAAGTGTACCGCTCGCACAGATCCCCATCAATGACACCCTTGACCGGGACGTAGTAGCTCCGGTAGATTAGGTGATCTCTCCCCGCCAATGGTGCATCCTCGGTGCGCAAGTGCTGCTCAAGCGTCTGGAAGAAATCAACGTCCTCGCGGCTGACGAACGGTATCAGGATAGCAATGGTACCCTGCAGCCCGCTCCAGAGAAGGCAGTCGCGCCCACCGGCTACGAGATTCGTCTTTTGGATGCTGGTCGGGATATCATTCGCGAAATTGTGCGCCATCAGGGCAACGCGGTGAGGGGCTCCCTGCAGGTACTGACGTTCGTGGACCAGGTGTGCGCCGGAACCCTCTTCATCCGCTTCCTCGCTCGCCTTGGTTGGGCAGCGTAGGAGCCATAGGTTACCAAACTTGTCACCGCCAGCTACAGTCTCGTAATCGACCATCGTCGTGCATGTTGTCCAGCGGGCAATAGTGTCGTCCGCGAAGGGAATGAGCTTGTTCTCTTGAAATTTGTAGACGACAAAAGTAATGCTCTCCTGAACGTCACTGACGATAATACGGCTACCTTGCGTTTGGAGACCGACAATCAAAGACGCAGCGATCTCAGCCTGTGCCTTGCGGAGAAGTTGACGCATTCCTAAATCGTATATCCGCAGCTCTTTGCCGATGCCAACGAGAAGCCTTCCTTGGAACCCAAGGAGTGCAAGCGGAGGCTCTTCGACCTTGGTTTTATGGATGAACTCGATTTCCTTCCCATCTTCGTGGAAACGATACACATGGATAAAACCACCAGAGGATGAACGGGGGCTCGCCACCATATCCTTCCCCGTACCCACAACCAGGAATACTTCATCTTCTTGGCTTGCAAAGGACACAGTTGCCATGCTGACAGCAGCCTCATTATCTTCGAGGTCGATTTGCTGTAGGACCTTCTTTTCCGTGATAGGGTCCACGATCTGAATACAAGATGCCCAATGGCCCCTGCCACGAGGATATCCGAACTCTTCAGCAGGCAGAACGGCAGAGTCGCCATTCACGACCGAGGGATCTTCTAACAGCTTCTGTTTCGTGCTTTTGGAGAGAATATTATTATCGGACTGGATGACGTAAAAGTATGGGTGTTCAGGATGTTTAACAAATCGGCGGGGGGTATAAGACAGTGGGATTGACTGTTGAAGGAGGTTTTCTGTGAGTTTTTCGATTGAGAAGATCCTGAGATATAACAATTAGCTTCTTTTCAAAACATTTTAAAAGTTATCATGAAATATGATTCATAGTTTAGCATTCAGAAGGAACAATTGGATTTTAATAATTAATCCTCATAGTCACGAGGGACGTAAGGTTTTAACGATAAGAAAATCATCATAATGCTGGGAGGGGGGAGGGAGTAAGCGGAGGGGATCGCGTACCGTAAATTTTGCCCTTGGATTCCAACCATTCCCTCAGGGCACTGCTCGCTACTGAAATTCCAGCCCCATTCGAGTCCGACGTAGTCGAGAGGCGTTAACATGAAGCCCTTCGTAACGGGGTCAGAATATCCAAGCCAAGGCCTAGAGCTCAAAGCTAGTACGGCTGTTTGGCCTTGGACAGAAACTCTGAACAGCTTGGCTGGCTTTGGTCCCAAGAACCGTGTTCTCGTGTCGGACAATTCACCAGTGACCTCGTCCAGAACAGTTCTCAGATACACACCAGAGTAGAGGCCGATGTGAAGATAGAGTGTGGATCCACCAGACGAAGAGTCAGTCATTGCCATGATTGAGAGCGACGAAGGCGCCGACGTCAAGGCCTGGACGGACTTGTTTTCAAGAGTGGAATCAGGATCGAGGCTGAGGATTCGGACCGTTGAATCATCGCATCCAACTGCGAGGAAGTTACTCCTTACACGCCCGTCCGGAACTTCACCAAGACTCAGGCAAGTCACCGTTCCGCTCATCTCACGCTTTTCGTCGTACTCTGCTAAACTTCCATCCGAATCCATTTCAAAGTAGACGATTTCTCCAGAACTCAGAGCCACAGCGACTTGCTGTGCGTTCGTTGTGGCTGCAACGATAGAACGGTGCTGTGGTGCAGCCCACTCATTAACCCGGCGATCTGCTCGGATATGTCTGATGCCTTTAGGGTGCACCTGAATCAAACCATCCTCGCCGAGCTGCTGAACAGCCAAAGTTGTGGCTGAAGAAAGAAATCCAGTATCGGTCACCTCTTCAACAGTCTCGCCAATACTGAGCACAAGTGTGCCATTAGAAAATGCTAGAATAATATAGGCGTCATACTCGTCGCCCCGAGTGAGTTTTGTCGTCCAAACCGCAGATGGCACACCAGGGAGTTCGGATTCCACGATCTCGTTGACTTCCAATCCATGTTTCAGGGTACGGAAAGTACTACGAGCCCCCGTGCCACAAATGGAATATATCTGAGGAGCATCTTCTTCTGTCAGGTTTGCAACCTTGCAGTCCATGAGAGGATTCATGGAATCGATGCTTTCCACCAGATTCAGATTTTCAGCTGGGCGAGGGTGGAAATAGACGGGCGTGTACGGCTCCGTCGGGTCCGTTGGGAAGTTGTCGCTGATGTATTCTGTCTCGTCATCATCGTCACCCAGCTTCTCGAATTGGTAGAATTGATGATTTCCGAACTCGCTCGCAACAAACAGAAATCCGCTCTTTAGAATGCAGAGACTGGTTGCGATTGGAACGGTGTCGAAGTATTTGATCTTCAAGCGCCTGACTTCGCCGGTTGGCTGCCCGTTATCATCCTCGATCATTTCGATGGTAATTTTGAAGAGATCGCCGTCATCGGACTGGAGGAGGAAGAAGAACGCCCCAGCAGCACCTCTCATTTTGTGCATTACACCGGCGACAATAGTCCTCTTCCGCTGGGGATCCTCCGTCGCACCTCTCCGCCTGGGAATAGCCACACGGAAAGCCTCCTGATTGGAATGGCGATATGTGATGTTATCTTCACCACATACTAGGACTCCACTCGGTCCGTCGGTCCCACCAGGGACTTGGAATAATATGCTTGCTGTTCGGTCGACAGGATCAGACCACTTGCGGACAACATGGTTCAGACCAAGGTCAAGCTCATAGTATACTAAGGTCTTCTCAATCTCTTCAAACGCCTGGCCCGTAGGGTCTTGGTCGGAGTCGCCATAGTCGACTTCGAGGGCAGCAAAAACTGGATTTGCGTATCCAACGTCTAGTGCCACTAGAGCAAAAACCAGGGTCTGAGCTTTATGGGCCTCGAGCGGTGACGATATCGTCAGCTCTGCCTGTGAATTTCGGTTCAAGACATAGACCAGTTTGTTCTTCTCAACAGACGCGATGAGACAGGCTCTTCCCTTTGGGTCGACCGCGAGGTACTGTCCGGGAATCACACGCCGGACACCAGACTTCCCAAATGTTTCGAGATGAAGTCTGTTGAATCTATTTTGCGCAGGCACAAATTCAACAATGGTGATGCGGCCAGAGTCGGATCCAATGATTATATAGTCTTTCAGAAATTAGCAAAGAAATCCTTGGAGAAAATTGTGCTAGCTCCATGCACCAGGGAAAGCTGTGGGGCCACTCCTGATTTTGGACTGCCCAACACGCTTCCACGAATCACTAAATGAAGCTTTCATTTGGAGGTGTTTGGTTGACTTACCCTTGTTGCTTCCAGCTAACCTGAAGGCTGCCAATGTCCTGATGATGCCAAACACATCGTGTGTTAAGGCTGTGACAATCTTCCCTTGTGATGGATCGGGTCTATGAAGAGTAAGGCGAGATCCTGATGCAGTTACAATTTGCTGCTCTTTCGTACCAGCGAATTGGCCCAAAATAGCCTGTGTGACTGCCGTTGGAGGTTGTATCGTCAAAGAGTACATGAACATGGACGAGGTGGTCGCCATATTGAATTGCGGTTTGCGCAGCAGGCCGCTGCAGCTTTATAGGTGGTCGTGTATCAGCTCCACAGGTTGGTGGATGGAGTCTTCATTGTGGTCGCTGGCAAGGCAGCTTGACGCACAATTGTAAATAGGTTGCGCGTTGAAAAGTTCCTCATAAACTGAGGGCCGTGCGTTGATTGGCTAGAATTATTCGTGGGCTAGTACACACCAAGAAGCTGTTTGAACACCAGAAATCGAAGTTTCACATCAGAGTAAATATTATTATTTGATTTTGCACATAAGAATAATTACGTCGTGCAGCTACGTAATAAAGATCAACGCACGAAAAGGATTGTACATGGTTCATTCAGCTACGTATCACCATGTGGACGCGCCTCTTTACCGTCTCAAGCGCGGCAGTTAAGCGCGTTTAAATCATTTGTGTCACATGGAGCGTGCAATATGGCAAAATATAGAACGGCCTAGAGTCCGAGCTTGACTTCTGTGCGGTGAAGATTTATTTCATTGAATATACAGGCAGGTATTGGTTTACAAATATCCGTCATATGAATACACCTACTTTACACTATCCATACGGACATACATCTCCCCTTAAAATCATGCTGCAGCAGCGTCCTTCTGTGTCGTCTCGTATCTGGAGGAATTAGCATTAGGATCGTAGGTGTCAAGAATTGTAATACATACCTCTTGCCTCTGAAGCCCCAGATTCCCCAATTTCCACAGCTTATGTCTTGTGGATCAAGGTCATTGATGTCCCATCTCAAACTTCTAAAGCGATTCTCTCCTGGTGTCATCAATAAGTCGACTTCGCCGCCGACGGTTTTATTGACCCATTCGATATCACGATCCATATCAAATTGAGTATACCCAGTGACAAATATGGGCACCTTTGTCTCTAATAATAGAGGGATGGTCTGTTCCCATTCGTGGGTGCTCGCAGGATGTCCCAAACCTGGGTGGAATAACATGAAGCAATCAAAGTATGGATCGTAAGGGTAGAATTGTCCAGCCTCGTGTAGTGTGTGGTAGTATTCGACAAATGTGCTGATCTTCAATGAGTTGGTAATGCGGTCTTCGACAACAGCCCCAAACGGATTGCTGGGAGTTCGGGCAGGCAGAGGAAATTCATTGTCTCTGTTCGCCATACTTTCAGGGCCAATAAAGACAAGATGAAAGGAGACTCTTGGGAACAAATGAGTCAGTTGCACCCAGACTTCTCTTGGAAGGGACGACTCGGCACGGGCACCCAAAATGAAGATCCTAACTGGAGGGGGTGCTGGACGCAACCCCTTCATATCGCCACCACCTCCGGTACGAGCTGGATGTAAGGTATAGCGGAGCGCACTCAAGCTCTTCATTCCCTCATTGGTAAGGCGCCCATCTCTCTTCAGCGAGTAAGGGCTCAGTTCGTGCAGAACGCTACCAATTGTTGCTGGATACGTCAACAGCCTCGTTGCCTGGCGTAAACTCCTCTCGTCATTGATTGCTGTGAACTCCCTGGAATATAAAAATGTATCCCAGTTTGTCATATTCACCAGTGCTTCTTCAATCTGATCGCCAGGGTACTCAAATTCCGGGAAAAAGCGACCAGATCGGAGGTCATGATCATCTTCGTTTATCTCGCGGAGTGTGTCGCAAACCTCCAGATGTTTCTCATAGTCCTCCGCCCAGTGTTCTTCACAGCAAGCAACCGGTATACCACAATCTGGACACTCGAAGTTGACATGAGCAGGTGGGGTAGTAGCTGTAGACTTTGGGGCGCCCTGCTTGCTATCGGAATCTGGGACTGATCGCGTGTGTTGATGGGCATGATTTGGGCACCATGCATTTTGTTTCATAGAAGCAGCGCGGCGGCGAATTTCCGGAGAAGGCGATTCGGAAAATGGGTGAAAGAGGTTGTTTGGAAGTAGCAATGGACGGCCTTCTGTTTCTGGTGCAGGAGTGTATTCTAGGCCCGGGGGAGTCCGGACCTGTACGGGCTCGCTCTTTGGTTTCTGCCCAGCAAAGTCGGTTATCGACTGCAGCCTCTTTCCAGGTGCTTTCTTAGATGAGCGGTGAGCCGAAGGTCGCTGTGTTGTCGAGTTATTGTACAATCCCGTTGAAATGGATCTCCGCGCTGCTCCGAGAGGTGCAGTCCGCCATAGCTTCAAGCTCGTCGTTGGAAGCCGGGGAGAATTTGTGAGTGCCCCCAGACATCTCTGACAAGTATATGAAGCTGTAGCCATTGTTGGCTAGTTCGGGTTATTTATCGAGCGGGCTGGAGCTGAGCAAGCCTTCGAATTGATACATAGATGCTGTCTGTTTGGCCTAATATTTTAAACGAGGCTCCGCCTTACCCATGCTCCTGTATTGTGACTAGCTCACCGCCTTCCACATTGGATATATCCGGATGCCCCTCACTCGTTCACTTCAAAGACAAGAAAGCAACAAAATGTTGGAAGTAATTTATGTGACAAGGCATGGTGTAAGGATTATGCTCCTGGCTTCTACTTCAACTACTGATAATATTGTTACAGTTCCGTTCGAATTGGGTCGTTGACGCCGAGACAGGCGTCTACACAGGGTCCATTCCTTCACCAACTGGAATCGCCAGCGACCCTGCGTTGGCAGGATATGGAGTCGCCCAAGCACGCGAACTTGCGGATCATCTTGTCACCGTGGATCCTCCTATAGATGTCTTTTACTCTTCTCCGTTTTATCGTTGCATTCAAACCATATACCCAACCCTTGAAAAGGCCGAGGCACTGAAACCTTCAGTGCCGAAACGCACCGTTCGCGGGGATACAGGGGTGGGGGAGTGGTATGGCACAGCACGATTCGACCATCCTTCGCCTGCCACACCAGAAGTATTAAACGGCCTGTTTCCTTTGTATGATCCTCAATACAAGTCATCTATTGTTCCCAGTGTGAACGGAGAGACGATTGACGAATTGCATGACCGGACAGCCTATGCTCTCCACAAAATTATTGAGCAGAGTGACAAAGATGGAGCCAAAGCAATCCTAATCTGCAGCCATGCGGCCACTATTTTAGCAATTGGGCGAGCTCTGACAGGCAGAATGCCCGAGGATATTGCGGAGCAAGATTTCAAGCCATTCACTTGCGGGTTGAGCAAGTTTGTGAGGAAGGCAGGGGCACCAGCGAGCGATAAGATCGATTTGTGGGAAGGCCCAGGTGCACAAATACCAAAAGTTTCTTGGAGAAACGGTAATGGGGTTTCCGGTGGATGGACATGTGAGTTAAATGGGGATTGCTCATTCTTAAGTGGAGGGGAAGAGCGCGGGTGGTAAGTTTCGACGCTATCTTTCTGCACTGCTATTCTAATGAAGCTTCAGGCGTTTCTCGGGGGACGAATCATTTATGACTACCACCACAAATGGTGCTACGATTGATGCTGGAAATGGACTAGGCGTGGTTATCGAGGGGGATAAGAAACCAGACCGTCAGTCATCGCCACCTGGAGGATCGAGGCTTTGAGACCAAGTATTGAACCTTCACTGCAAATCATGCACTGTTTTAACAGGCCCATGATCATGCTACACGACAGCTGTTCTATAGTAAAGAGTGGTAAAGGGTTGCGTGGTAAAACTGTTGGATACAGGGACGATGACAGTAGAATGCTGTACATTTCTTATAGATCCCTTTCTAGATATAGATGCGGTTGTTATTGAATGGCATTCATTCGAGAGCTATGCTCTAACTATTCTAGTTAAAACGATGCTGCCTCTATATGTATATACATATGCTCTATATAGACAATGTACATGCACTCTAAAAGCCAGCAGTTTCTGTTGTCTTTGGAAACGAAGGAGTGTCGAGGTTGCTCCTGCAATCTTGTTTCCAATTCTTTGGAGTGAACTTGTCGACAATGGCCTTAAACGTTGCCTTGATACTGGTTAGAAAGTCACAAAGTCTCTAAATAAGCTGATCAGAACTTACCAAAGTGCAGAAGCTCTCATCTCCGTCTAAATGGTTCCCAGGTAGTGCACAGCCGGGAATGTACATTGGCTTATCATTGTACCTGACCCGGACATAGTACCCATCCAACTTCTCTTTCTCGGTATCATTGAGCTCTTCGATCCTTTTCCTAGAGATTCCGGTTTGTGTACTGTTCTGGTTCGCCGCTGCCTTTGAAAACCACCCAAACCAACTTTGTTTCTCCGAGTTCGGCAAGGCTGGCTGCATGGTAGTTGGCGCGATCTGATTATTTGGCGGCATTTGGCCCTCTGGCTGACCTGCTCGCTTGAATAGCTCGAGAGCAACGTGGCTCGTATAAGGAGGCCACTTCTCGCCATCAAACGCACCCAAGCTCGTAAGGATAGCCGCAAGAGTAGTGTCGTGGCAGCCGCTCAAGCCAAGTTTGATATTATGTTCGCCATTTGTTCCATTGGTAACTGGATCACGTTTTGCTCCATCACTATTGCCATTCCCCTCTACATGGCTAACCATGCGTTGACAAATGTCACCCATTAGCCCTCCAATACCAAGAGCACGATACTCCTGAGACTCCTTATATCCACTGAACCATTCTTCTACCCCTATCGTATCTATAATTTGTCTTCCCTTTTCATCGTAGAACTCCTTCGGTAGTAGCGTCTCCGGGCCATGTGCAAGGGTTGAGTTAATGGTGTCCATGATTCCAGAGAGCCTCGGGCGTGAATCCACTGCTACACCTTTGCTTGGATCCGGCATCCACTTTCCAATCTTTTTCGTCAGATATGCCATTTCAGGTGTATCGTTCCAACGATCAGCTGTGCGTTGCGCAAAGGCCCGCGAAAGCATCGCGAACCGCCTGCAGTTTCCATCGTTCGGAAAAAGGGTTTCATCTGACGGATTCCTCGTTATGATTGTCGGGGGAGGGAATGATGCGGAGCGTGTGCTTGATGGATAAAAGCCCCAGAATGCTTCTTGCATAGACTCCAAGGCGCGGGGTATCGGGGTAGCGCGGAGATATATCATGTCCCCATCACTTATAGTGGAGGGCATAAAATTCAACTGGTCCACGTATAGGTGTCGTAGGCGCTTTCCAAGAGCATGGGTTGTTATCCTCCCAGTGTCAGTGAGCTCTCCCAAGTTGCAAATGGTATCAACTTCTCCACCTGGCCCTGAAGCTATGACAGGGTTGTCACCAGGACCAAATGTCTCGAGGCGTCGTTTCCATTCCAAGGTCCCCCATTGGGAGTTTTGGCTGTTCAATGTTGCATTCAATAACTGTCGCGCTACCGAGCAGTATGGCCAGAAAGGCGCAAGGCCAGCGTTTTGGAAGCGGGCGGACACTGGGCTTCGTTCGCCATGGCGTAGTAGGACCTGGACCTGCTGAAGCTTCAGAGAGCTTGGGTAGAGTTTTGCAAGCTCCTCGTCCGAGTAAGGCGACCTGGGGCGTAAAGATGTCATATCTTTATTCCGTATTTCTGATTTGGGAGGTGTTGATGGTTACAATTCCACATGTCCTGGACCGCGAGCCCATGGTGGTTCCCACTTGGGTCGAGGCTGAGACCCACTTGCTTACTTTGGCGTTTCGAGGCCGGTGGTGGTAGCCTCGCGACGGGAAACCCCGTTACCAGACGTAAATCGGCCATTTCGAGGTACTCGAGCACTGAGCACTTTACAAAAATTTGGAGATCATATGCACAGCGTCATCATCTGAGCGATATCCAGAAGTACATTGTTCATTCGCCGGATGAGATGAACGGAAGCCATATTTGCACAACATGCCGCCGAAAAATTTCCGCAAAGGTATTCCACAAGTATCCGTCAAGCCAATGGATCTCTCGAGCAACTTTTATTTCTCTCAGTACTCCCCAGATTCCAAAGCCTGCGCCTTCGGAACGCGCTCATCACAAAAATGAAGACCTGAGCACCAACAACAAGCCGCGGTGGTCTGCCAATGTACCAAATGCTGAGGCCTCTCGGGCCAAAGCGCATGGAGATTTATTGGAGGAGCTTTTTGTGGATGGGTTGAATAGAACCTCTGGAAACGGGGCCACGGCAACACTGAAACCCAACACCGCCAGTTTGGAACTATACGAACAAGTTGAGAAGTTGATGGAAATGCTCAACAACTCAAGCACACCAATCCCGGCTATGTGGGCTTTGTTCACACAAATTTGCCCCAAGGCCCGTCCGAAGGGGTCTCAAACACCATATTCATTACACTTTGCCGCCAAATCCCTTCTCCGCAAGCTCCTGATTGCTCGACAACAACCTGATGTTGCTTCGGGGATACCAAGCGTGAGCGAGATTGCTAGAACCTATGCATCTCTGGGCATACTTGAACCTAAAGCGTGGAAGCCTATGTTAGAAACATTCTTTAGCAGAGAATCTGCTGAGAAACTCCATGTTGATGGGGATAGAACTGCCGAAGATCTCCTCGAAACTTGGCGAATAATACTTTCCCTCCTTGGTCATAACTCTAGCAAGGCACCTGGCTCATTTATTGAGGTCGAGTCAAGAGCCAAATGGAGTCCCCCAACACTTAATCCTGAAAGGGTTAGAAGAGCTATGCTAGAGAGGGGAATAGAGCAGTGTTTTGCTTTATTACTAGCAAAAACTCGTAACAAGCTCTTTCATGGCCTACCCGCGAGTGCCATTATCACATTTGCTATGTTAACTGACAGTCGGTTGAGCCACCCCATCCCATTTGCGGCCAATCATCCCTTTATCAAAGCAATTGCGGAGGTGATAGCAATGGCTCAAATCACGCCTGGGGAACTGGACCAATATTTTCGAATGCAAAACGTATCTCATGGTGTCGATCTCCAGGATAGGTGGCCGTCTATCATCGAGCAAGCCAGAAATATTGCCAATTCCCCCATCCCTTCTATGGAAACCCCAGGGAGTGGCACAGATAAGACTTTTCGCCGACTCGTCACAAATAAAGAAACTCGCGTGTTTCGGCTCCTACATCGTGCCCTGGCTGCAAGAGACCTCGATACTGCTGAGAGGTTATGGTCAGAGGTCCAATCATGGCCAATAGAAAATAATAGGAACGAACAGCATAACATCATAACAGCTGCGCTGAAGTCATCGGCCCCGTCTGCGGAATTATGCAACCAGTTCATTGCTACCTTCATGATACTTCACAAAGAAAGAGCTGTTGATGTGTGGAATTTTATGATTCAATCGGGTTTGCATCCTACAGTTCTGACATGGCATGCAATGCTTGAAGGATGCAAAACCTCGAGGGATTCACAGTCACTCTTAGCGATTTGGTCTAAGTTGATCAGCTCGGATATACTTCCCGATGTTGAATGCTGGACTACTCTAATAAGTGGGCTTATGTACTGTGGGGATCTTGAGGGTGGCCTTCGTGCATTCGTCGAAATGCGCAAAGTTTGGGAAAGGGCGGCGAAGCGCCATATCGCTCAGGCAGGGAAGCCTATTGATATCAAAAGCCTCGGGGATGTCGACGGGGTTGTCAAGCCTACAATAGCCATCGTCAACGCTACGATTGCTGGATTGTTAAGGAAGAACAGAACTGATATTGCCAGCCAAGTCCTTGCTACGGGTGGAGAAATGGGGATCACACCCGACAACATTACCTACAACACCATGTTACGCTCGCTGGTGCGGAATAAAGACGAGCGAGCTCTAACAAGTTTGCTAGAACAAATGCAGGCGCAGGGGGTGCAAGGCGATGTGGCTACATTCACTATAATCCTTGAGAACGCTCTTTCAGACGCCAGAAACCAGTCTCCTCAAGAGCTTATTGAAATAATAAATAACCTCTTTGCCCAAATGGACGCTTCGGCAGTGAAGCCAAATCAGCAGACATATTCTGCAATTATAAACAGCATACTCAGGCGAGCATCCGATTTCGAATTTGTGGCTCCTGTCAATTTCGTTATGGCACATATGTCGAAGAAAGGCCTGCAGCCGTCTGCGCACATTCATACCATGCTTGTTGACTTTTACTTTAAGCAGAGCGAGCCCAAACTGGATTTGATCGGCTTGCTCCTGGACCAGATGATAAAATCAAACGCTATGCGAGACCACATCTTCTGGGACAGGGTTATTGAGGGGTACTGTTATGTTGGCGATACCGTTCGTGCTCTGCAGTATCTTAGGCAGACTCAAAAGGAAGGATTTATGGCAGGGTTTCAAGCGCTCGACATGCTGATTCACGCGCTGGTTCGGAACAATGAGGTTGACCTAGCCACAGAGTTGGTAAAAAATACGAGGGCTGAACGAGGCGGGCCACCGGCACCTGATGCCCGCGGCGTTGATGGTCAGCATCAGTTTTGGAATAGTGCGGCCGAGATGGGACTTGTGGAAGAGATGGCGGTTTAAAGTAGTATATGTACAATATGTATTTGATATGAGAGAACATAATTCATGATAACATTCCTCGTTGAGGTACTTCTACCTCCCAAACGCCAAATATCTCGTACTCTTTATCAAGTGAATGTCCAACTCCAGCGGAAATCTTGTTAAACGTCTGTCATTTTCTCATCCTTCCCTTCGGAGCTTCCTCCTATCATTTCCACCATCTTCTCTAAGTCTTGCACCTCCCCCTTTGCCAGTTTCCTCCCGTCGGCTTGCCATTCTCCATCTCCCACCTCTCCATTCTTCCCCAGCTCCAATCCAACAACCTTTTCCAAGTGTCTCCTCGTCTGCGTCTCAATATACTCTACACGCTGCTTCCGCCAGCTCTTTCCCCCTTGCACTTCTGCAATATTCGGATCCGCCTTCTCTCCTTCCACCAGGAGCCTTTCTTGTGGCTTCAGCTCCGCCAACAGGGATTTGAGCGCTGGTAGCTGAGAGAGGACGAAGGCGGCGTTGGTGCTTAGTGGCGTATCTCCTGTGCCATCTGCGAGGTCGGCTTTGTTTTCTAAATGAGCAAACACCGGATATGCGGCCATTGAGTCATTTGTGCTTGGCTCAGAAGATCCGGCCGCCTTCGAGGTTTCAGGGGCAGACTTTGGAGGAAGCCCACGCAGTGATCGCAAACGATTGATGATGGCCGTGTTTTTCGAAGACTCTGCGGTTAGCAGCCTATTGAGTCTTTGGGCTTCTTGTACTTTGGCACGTTGAAGGCGGATTGTCTCGATAGTTGGTGCGTCGGCTGGGAGTTTGAAATTTAAGCCCTGTTGAACCCATTAGCTTCCACTCTCACGTTGCCTACATACTGACATACTTCGTAATGCGGTAGCCTTATCCAGTCTTCTAAATCGTCGGGAATGGCAACAATTGACCGCAAAGCAAACACTTCCATCTTATCAAAGTTTTTGTCGATAGTAGTGCCTAGCAATGTCTCCAGTTTGTGTGCGCCAGCCTCAATCTCAAGCTTTACTTGCGCCTCCAGCTCAACTGATTTTGGATCTGATGAGTCGATGTTGAGACCTAGAGCTTCTGGAGGTGCGGCGGAGAGACCTTGCTCGACTGCATCTACGGCTTTCCAAGCTAATTTATTGATACTATCTATAATATCGTCGAGTAGACTCTATCGAGGTTTGTCAGACAGCATTTGGAGGGGTAAAATTTAAGATCCAACCCACCACTGGCGTGTGGCGCAAATGCTCTGTCAAGAGCGCCATTTTAGAATTGGTCGACATTCTGGAGGGTAAAGAGATTAACAAGTCTAAAGTGATAAATCCATATCTGAACGAAAGCACGCTTCAGTCTGAGCTTCAGTATCACGTCGTTGATTTGTGTACGCGACCGTTAAGTCGCGACGTCAACTATCGATAAGAACTAGTGCCTGAGGCATATATGCGCCAGGGGTCCTCAGGGTTAATACTTTAATAGCTCTGCGCATGTCCAGACAAAGGCAGTGGAATTGTGAAATATAAAACTTCCTAGTAGTATTCGCGTCACAGTATGACTGTAATTATTATCAAACTATAATATTGTTTTACATTATTTCTAAATTCACTGGAGGTAAACAAAGCCACATGGCATTATGGGTGGGGTGGGGCAGCAGCACCCCACCATACTTCCACTTAGCCGTCGTCGTCATTAGTGCCGCAAATAACCACGAGTACCTCCCAAGGTTAATTTTAGCCTCTCAACCTACAGATCAACAATTGTTGAGATGTCGGGCTACAACATCAGAGATACTGTGAAGAAGAACTTGCAGTCGAAGGGGACAGATGGAAAGCCGAAAGAAAGTTGGCGGGGGGACTTCAAGGGCATTGATCAAATCGTCAGTATTTCAGTGGCGATCACGGGTCATTAAGATCTGGACTCTAATTTTATAGTCAGGTTTGATGGGAAGGGGGAAAGGCCAGACGACTGACTCCAGCGCATCTCAATATGTAGCACGGCCACTTAGCTCGTTGAAAGACCCCAGCTCGTTTGGACCGCCACCAAAGAAGAACAGCTACTCCCAGTCATCCCCAACAACCCCAGTGGGATCCCAAAGTGGGCCCTCTACAGCATACAGTCGGCAGAGTGCACAAGAGCCGGAAGAGCAAGAGCAGAGGGCCTCAGAGCCGTACCGTAGGGATACAACAGGGCTGTCCACTTCCCACCTCCCCCTGCCTCCAGGAAGGAGAGGAGAGAAAGTAGATGGAGCTCCAGCTCCCAAGGCAAAGCCGTCCCTCCCGCCTAGGTTGCCTCCCAGGCAAAATGAAAACCCAGGTCATCATACACCGCCACCTCCGCCAGCATATCATGAAGCTATGTCCGAACCACCGGCGCATAGGGGATTATTAAATCAAGGCTCTCTCAGCAGGCTCGGCGCTGCGGGTGTGAGTGTCCCGGGCTTCGACATCGGACCAAAAACTACCAAACCGGCGCTGAAACCACCGCCTCCTATACCTTCTCGCAAATTGACTCCGGCAGACCAATCACCTTCGCATGATGCCCAGATGAACGCCCTACAATCTCGGTTTTCCCAGATGGGAACTTCCTCCCCCAAAGAACCAGCAGCTCAAGGGACAACCTGGGCCGAAAAACAATCTGCTTTAAAGACAGCATCCTCGTTCAAAGACAACCCTTCTTCAGTTTCTTTCTCAGATGCACGAAATGCTGCGTCAACGTTTAATAACCTTAGAGAACGACATGGCACACAGGTTGCCCCCGGCCCGAAGTCTGCGGATGCACCAAACTCGAAGTATGGACTTGCCGACAAAGCTGCATCACACAGTGCTCCAAGCAAGCAAAGCGACACAGAGTATGATCACGGCCCAATTTTAATGGAAGATAAAACCGTGTCTTCAGTTAAGAAGCCGCCTCCGCCACCTCCCAAGAAGAAGCCTGGGCTCGGTGCGCCTGTCGACAACTCCGGAGGGCCTCCCCCAATACCACTTGCAAGCAAACCAAAGCCTTCAGTAAGTAAATAAACGGATTATTATAAGAAATTAATATATTAAATGTTATTCGACGTCCCCAAAATTGTAGCAGTCCTCTATTTTCCAATAAGGATGGCTCTATTGAATCGGTCGTGGCCCTCTCGACAACTTTTCCATGTAACAACACTCCTACTTTACTATAGAAGCTAACAAATTTGATAGATTGTACCAAAACCAAGCTCCAAAATTGAAGATTTTGATCTAGATCTCAAGGGACAATGGTTCGCCAACCAGCCTATCATCTTCCCACCCGCCTCAATAGAGCGAGTTCCCGGGTCCCGCGGTTACAGATACTCCTCTGGCTGGAGCTCTAACGGTGTGAGGAAAACATGCACTTTCAATGGCCTTGTAATATACAGTTCGCTGGCGTATACAAAGATTCACATAACTTGGGACTCCAGCAACCCGGGTATGACGGTTAAATCAGAACAGAAGCATTTCCCACCGCCAATTCCTCCATCCGAATCGCAGCTAGACAGCTACCGACAGCAGTAAGTCAAAACAATGCTAGACTTCTGGGAGTCGGCGGCTAACTGATAAAGATACTCTGAAAATCTTGCTCACTGGTGCGAATTGCAGATGGGCACCCAAGTCGGCAATGGCGAGTGTTGGACTTTGGCAAATAATGGCCTCATTGCCGTTGCGTCTACTTGCACGGATCGTGGCAAAGAACCTTGTATGGCAAGTCAGGGTTATGTGCACGGTGCTCTGATCTATGAAAAGATTGGACGTAAGCACCCTGAACCTCCTGGGGGGGTCCTGGCGGCTGGAGTTGCTAGGGGCGATATCATTCAATTCTGGAAAGCGCGTCTCGAGGCAAAAGATGGAAGGAGTTGGAAGAGCGCAGGGGCACCGGATCATACGGCTGTGATTACAAGAGTGGAAAGAAGCGGAGTTATGAAGACTGTTGAGCAAAATATGGGTGGGGTGAAAATTGTCAAAGAAGGAAATTATGACGTGGACGAGTTGGTTGAAGGCGAAGTAAGAATATTCAGAGCTGCAAGTGTCAACTGGGTAGGCCCGTTGGAAGCAAGCTGGCCCTGAAACAATGCGATTTTAAGGCGTTCAGTTATCATTAACTCTCATGTATCTATAAACCCTTTGATCTGATGCCTTTGAAAAATTATATCGGTATTATTGGTAACTACAAATCCTTGCGCGCGCGTTGCAAACTTGCCATATGCATATTGGTCATCATGAAGAATGTAACAATGGGATGAAGTAGTGATATTATTTATGCTAAAAGAATGTTAACAAAATCATAGGGTATATTTATCAGATAGCTACCACGAACCTGGAATAATATATGGCGGCTGCTCACATTCCGGAAAGTATTCTGGCAGCATCAAGGTCGGCGTCAGCCTCAGTCGCGGTTGCTGCATCAGTCCTCAAAATAATATGGTAAGCCTGCCTACAGGTCGGGCAAGTTCTCGAGCTGCTTTGGCCAAACCACTGATATATGCAAAGCAAATGGTACATATGCCCGCAGGGTAGTTGGCGAATTGAATTAGTATTTATACTCGTAATGCAAATGACACAGTCGTCCTCGTTGATATCTGGGTAGGTCCTGCCATCAACGTAAGAGAAGAGCTCGGAATGCTCGTGTAGAGCACCTACCTCGAAAACCCTGTCGGATATTGGAACACGGTTGATATTATTGGTTAATTGTTCATTGACAATGTAACTGTCGTGCCTCATTAGCATTTCCAACTTAATGTCTGGGGGAGCGTTGGTGGGGTTCACCTCATACTGAGAAAACCTGGTTTGCTCCTCTCTCTGCATACGAATCATGATCAGAAAGGCGTGGCGACGCTGTAGTAGCTCCATCGTAGGGATAGGGAGGTCCGGCTGTCCAGCGGCGGGCATGTCCGATCTCTCTTCAGAAGTTCTGGGGATATTTGGACGCTGGCGGCACCATGTGCATGCTAGATCCCACATGTACGAATAGAACGGTAGCATGTACACGCAGGCGTCATCGCAAGCGGCATGCGGATGCTTATGGGTACCTTCAGCCCAGATCTTATTTCGATCTCTGCAATGCTTTCGGGTTGAGGTGTGGCCGCAGTTGTGGAAGAAGGTGATGAATATGAAGCACTTAGCCTGGTCGGCGAGGTTCTCCATTTTGACCTGTGAGTGTGATGATGTTGTTAAGAGTGCTGTAATTGGATAATGTACTCTGAGTTGACTTTGGGTACTCAGTGGCATGCGCAATGGTGTATTTGGGTGTCTGGCTAAAGAGAAGGTTGAGTGAGATGCAACGACCCCCCCTTAAATACACCGCAGCCATATGGTTTCCTGCAATATACGAAACATATGATCAAAGGTGTTTAAACATGGTCATTATTCATTCTCTGGCTTATACAACAACAGTGGATATACTGTTCGGCAACAAAGACGTTTCAAATGCCCCTTTTCAATGACTTTGTTTCATACTGAATATCCATTATGTCCAACAAGGCCATTGTCAATAGGTTCGTCTCATGCCTTTTGCGACACTGTGAGGATAAAGAAAAGCGATGCCTGCACAGACTCCGCTACTTAAACAGCGATCATATCTTTAAACATATCTTTAAACTTCTAGAAGATATCGAACAATTCCCAATCTTTCAAAGAGTCTCTTAGATAGAATGTCTCAACCTCAAACAGTATGGCACAGCTCCCATGGAACATATATATAGGCTGCAATCCACCATCATGATCATATGTATCTCCAGAAATCTTGCGGTTCAGCATCGCGGTAAAACATTAAAACATACAATATCCCTGGAGGATATTTATCAATCGACCTAAATATATCGAAGAATTCTTCCGTAGCCAGAGGCGTCAAAGATTTAAAATGCCTCCATATTCCATCCACTGGGTTGAGGACTTGTCCCATAACGATACTTTGGCTCTCACAAAGCTTCTTAGGCTGCCAGAAAGATCACAAATCGACGAATACTGGCTTGTAGGTCAAGAGAAGAAGATTGAGTGCTTGCCAACCCCCTTGAAAAGGTTAACGTCTCTTATCCCACGCTTGGTGGAGAAGTTTCTCAGCACCAGCTCCAAAGCAATTCTCTGCCCGAGCCACAGGGGCCTCGATCCACAGCTTATCCGCCGATTGTTTCTCACCATAGTCGACGAGTGCACAACCCGGGTTCGCCGTTTCACGGATTCTCCTCCAGCAGACAGCGATATACGGCAGTGGTGGACTCGAGTTAAGACTATCAACTCGCTTTGGACGCAACCAATCCTATACCGTTACCTTTTCAATGCAAAGCAAGGCGATCCAGAGTTTGAATATACCCACAGCGAGTGCGAAGCTTGCATCCTTGCCACAATAGGGGGCAACAGGACGATGATCGCTGATTTACGGATCAGTGCCGTCACTCGCAGGACGAACCACGGTCCGGTTCCTCGCATCATTAGAATCCTCGATGGCTGGCTGCATTGGACAGGAATATCTGAAGCCATCAAAGCTGAGTGCGATCCGCTATATTTGAAGGTCAGGAATGCGCGCCGCGGAAGGCCAATATCACAAAGTTACGAATCAAAGGCAGTGCCGCAAACTATCATCGACAGGAGAGACCAGCGAATACCTGAATCGACTGATGCAGACATCATCAATTTTTATCTCAACCGACTGACAAGAATGTCTCGCACGGATCATAAATCTGGGCGGCCGAATAACGACAGCACTCCCAGCCTTCATCCAGCCTTTCGCGAGAACATTGTTTTTGACGCCTCGACTGGAATATACGGCCAACGTCAGGAAGACGACATCCCCCCCGTCCCGAAGGTACCCAGCATAATACCGGAACCAAAGCGGCAACCTCCTATGGCCAGCAGCAGGTACAGCCATGATGATTCTGGTGTTGGCTATTCGAGCAATACATCCAAAAAGTCAGAACAGCGCCCCCACGACTATGCTGAAAAGCGTGCGGAAGCATATCGCAAACTAGTAGGTGCTCCTGGGAGTTCTAGGGTTAGCAACAGTACAACCCATCCACTTACTAACACGGACCGCAGGACACCCGAATCAGTGAGGTCCCTCAAGACAGCGAAGAGATGGAACGGCTCCGACAATGCCCGTGGACCTGATACAATTGCTCGTTATCGTGCTGCGGCATATCGAAGGCTAGAGGGTAAGACAGGAGGTTCTGACTTTGGCAGCGTTGGGGAGAGAAGACTGATGAGTGCCAATGCATCTAGTTCTCATTCCAGCCCGAAATTATCTTGGGAACAATTTCAGGCAACTGTTCATCTGAGTAAAAAGAATTAACCAAAATGAAAATTGGATTGTTGTTCGAAGCTTAACAAGATTAAACATTATGTGTTTCTGTGTAATGATATAATTAAAACAGTGGGTATTTATTTTCAAGTAGATGTTGAGTTGTGATGAGAATTCCATCTATAACCGGTGTCCCAAAGTCCTCCACTCTAAGCTCGTTCTCGACGCGATATGTAATAGACCACAAGCATCAGCAATATCGCTTTATTCATCACCCAGTTCGTTCTCATAAAGCTTTAGCAAAGCTGGCCTGAACTCTGCTACCTTTGCAAAGTCTCCAACTTTACACCTCATGTAGTCAAAGGCGACAATAGCGACTTGGTCGTT
The DNA here is from genome assembly GCA_000750745.1 of Pseudogymnoascus sp. VKM F-4281 (FW-2241). NCBI lineage: Eukaryota > Fungi > Ascomycota > Leotiomycetes > Thelebolales > Thelebolaceae > Pseudogymnoascus > Pseudogymnoascus sp. VKM F-4281 (FW-2241). Next base: position 22,873 of record JPJV01002313.1, read on the forward strand.
TGAACTGTCCATTACTGGAATCTTCTGGTATCTTTGACTAAAGTGAGTTAAGAGGATCCTTCTCGCCCCCATCTTCTTTGCAACCCATAGTGCATCCGCCGTCGTGGAATGCTTTTTTGCCACTGCATCACCCTCGAGTTCATTGTCGAACGTAGCCTCATGGATGAGAACAGTGGCGCCTTGGGCAATGCGTGCGAATTCAGATGACGGTCTGCAATCACCCGAATACGCCACTGAGAAGCCATTGGGGAATTTCAAAACAACTGCGAGAGCCTGATGGCAATGCGTCACTTGGCATGCCACAATGGAGCTTAAGCCATGAGCGTTGATCTCTTCGTTGTTAAAATTGTTGGTCCAAGAATTTTCATGACTCAACCTAAGGGACTTGACACGAGAATAGCCGAAGTCTTCGATATGGGAATATTCTGATAGCCATCCAAGCATGCCTCCTTCAGATGAAACAATAATACTGTTCGACTTTGTTTCCTGGTGTCGGCTGGTTTCTTCATCCCATGCCCTCAGTACCGACACTGTGCCAAGGTGGTGGTCAGCATGGAGATGACTGATCCAGATAACCTTCAAATCTCTGAGAATTTGGGGCATTTCTTTGCCAAACACACGCTTCAGCTGGCCCAATGTGTTCTCTCCGCAATCAAATAAGTAGTTCCCCACTCCAGGAACACGTAATAGTGTAGCAGAGACATTTCGATATTTAGATGGCACAGAGGATCCAGTTCCAAGGGTTATAAGCTCTGCGTCTTTGTAGGGTATATCCTCTTGAACCTTGGCAAGCTTTGCCAAATATTCTGGATCGATTATTCTCTTCTGAGCGGCGTGGGCAAGTTCGAGTACTTCTTTATTTAGCCAATAGGATGATGCTTGATCCGTTCGGTCCGCCTGGACACCTCGGAGCTGCATCAAGACTTTAGCTGCATCAAAAGGCTTCGCTGCAACTCCAGCTTCTTTTACTTCACGAAGCATTTGAACATCCCCGACCCGTGCTTTGGTCCAATCGCTGGACTCGGATGCATCGCCAGGAATACTATCGTCATATGCCGGTATGGAAAATCTCTCAGAATCGACAAGATGTAGCTTCAGCTGTGCTACGGTTGCCGATTCGAATGCAATATTATCACGACAGCAGTCCACCGAGGATATTATATGCTTCAGGTGGCTGTATTTGGCTCTGAAAGCGGTCAACCTCTCATCTGCATGGACACCTTCGCCGAGGATCCAGTAAATTGTCGTGACGCCTTCCATGACTTTCTCCAATGACCACTCTTTTCGGTTGAGTAGCCCTTCGATAAAATCTGCGGATGGCAACTCAACGACCGCAAACGCACCTCCAACTCTCTCTGGTGACATAACCATATCTGGTGTCACCGTCTTGCCAGATTCTGTCACAACGCTTGTTCCCATTGTCAAATCGCGAAAGGATCTGCCGGGTTTAACTCCCAGTTCTATTGCAGCCTTGGGATCGAACTTTCCACGCTGAGGATAGGTTTTGATGATGTAGGACCGCGAGATTGTTGACCGACTTGTTGGAGGGATACTTTCGACACGGGCTCCCGGCCAAGGGTTCCGAACCAAAACATTGATGTCTGGGACATACTGATCGCCGCTCGGCAATGGCCCCTTATATTCTTCAATTTTTCCTTCTTCGTTTCTTACGAATATAGTGGCTGGCATTTTTACTTCCGAGAGTTTCCGGGATACCAGCGCATCAATTTGCCACGTTGAACCAAACATGTGGCCAACGACCCCCTTTCGTATTTGATGGTAGCGGTCTTCCCTTTGTTCTGCCGTCTCTTCCACTTTGCCGCCAAACGACATAGCGCCCTCCTTATTATATTCAGAGGTCTCATCCCCAGTGATCTCTTCGTGGCTCCTCTTCCTCGAATAGTGGGAGAGTGTCTGATCTGGCATTACATCCATAGCCCAGACTTGGATGTTGTTATCGGACCAGGACGGAGCGGAGACGTCAGAAGCAGATGCGACATCTTGTGACTCAATGGTATCCAACGGCATTCCTCTTCTGAAGATAAATCGTCGAGCAGTCGCTAGCATATGGTTCAAATTCTCAGCCCCGTAAATAGTTATTCTCTTCGGTGCTTCATCGTCTGTATCTCCTGCTTTGCGTTTCTTTGCCTTACCAACATTTTCCTTAATAGCAGTAGCCCTGGTGATTAAGACATCGGCTACAGTTAGAATCAATCCGAGAAGTCCGCCACTGTTTTTCCAACTTGTTTTCCCTGTGAGTAATATATCCGATACTCTTCCCAGACTAATCTTCTGCTGCATGCATGCTCTCTGCGTTCCCTCGCTGACATTCCCAATGATATAACGCTTATTATCGAAATGTAAAAGTAATGTCGTACCAGGCGTATCCGCGGTAGGAGTCGTGATAATCTGCACGTAGCTGCGCATTATTTGGCCCTTCTGGGGTTGGCTGGATAAGGGAAACTGATTCGGGCGCGGTAGCCTCTTTTTGAGATCTGAAAGAATCTTCTTTGGGGGGGGACTAAGGATAAGCCAGTAGTTGATTCCAGACTTCTTAATGTTTGGACCTTTGATAAGTCGACGGGAAGATATATCCACCCCACGGCTGTTGCGTCGAACTGGTGTTGATACCCAAACTCTCTTCTTGTGTGATTTGGTTAGCTGTAGAGCTTTCTTGTAACCGGGATGTGTCTTTGGTATAGATAGTATCCGCTGTGCAGGCCCGACTTCGTTCCCCAAATTTCCCAGTAGTGGCTGTAACACAGAGAAAGACCGACTCATGAAGGCTCTTAGGGGTCTAGTCGCTTGGATTTGATTGTCCTTAATTTTGGTTCTTCAGTGAGTCGCAGCAATATTTTGAGGTAAGGCTGATGGATGAGTCAGCATATTGTAGTCGCAAGGCTGAAATAACTCCGTGTCGGCTTTTATTCGAGTACACGAGGGGTAATTATGGTTTTGGCGCAAGTTGGAAACCCAAAATTGGTCTACATCATTCTAATATAGACTGTAACATTGCCGTATTTGCTATATTCATGGGGGGATGTTGAATTTGAAATTTAAATAAAATTAACTCGGTAGGTGTGAACGAAAACAGATAATATCAAAATCATCGAGGGGCATTTTCATTGTATGGAGAATATCAGGCTACCAAATGGCACATCATCTCCAACTAGTTGGGCCGCGATGCAATAGAGCCAGCTTCCCAATAACCATTCATTAAATATACGATCTAAACCTTCTCGCCGACAAGACCGTGCTTCCACACAGTGATGTAGGGGGTGACACCATCCTCGCGGTAGTTCATGAGGGCAACCCTATGATATCAGTCAGCAATCTCTTCAGTCCCTTGGCATGGAATAGATGTAAGACTTACATTCCATCAGGGTCCATGGACTCGCCGACGTAGAAATCGTAGTCCTTGAAGTTGCCGACGATCTTCTTGGCGTATGCTGCGGCGCCCTTCTCGAAAGCAGTGATTTCCTCCTCAGGGGCGTTTCTCGCCTTCATCTTCTCCTTGATGGTCTTCATGTAACCTAACGCTGTCAGTAACCAGCATATATCACAGGGCCTGAAATGCAAAGAGCATACCCTTAAGATGGCTGAGGTAAGTCTTCTTGTCAAATTGGGTGGACTGGAGACGGAAAGAGTTGACAACGTTGTTGACCTGGACAGCTCCATCCTCAATACCTTCTTCGGCCTCCTCAGCGGAAGCGTTGGCACCGGTGTCTATTTGATTATGTCAGTTGGAAGCCGTGATTTATGCATCGAACGTTTAGGTTGTACGTACTGACTTCGACGGCACCCTCAGTGATCATCGCACAGTCGACCTCGTAGACAACGCCATCAACCTCCTTGGGATCGAAACTGTCCGAGATAATCTCGTCGCCAGAGATGATATCCTATAGGAGAGGCATTAGCGGTCTGGATTGCAACTAGTTGGGCAGATACTGAGAGCGGGGTGAAAGGTTGCCCTTTGCCTCGCTAGTTTGCCTCATGGGAGCCTACGAACCTTGAAAATAATCATTTTTGCGGAGACGTCTTGAAGTCAAAAGGTTGCGATAAGAAAGACGGAAGAAGCTGCTGGTTTGCGAAGTCCAATTTATGAAACTAACATTGGAGGGGGAGGAGAAAACTCGTGGTGGCCTTGAATCCTCAGTGTTGGTGGGGTCAATTGAAGCTAGAACAAAACAGGTTAGTATTTGCAAGGCTAAAAATTCTGTCAGCTCTCGGAGAGAAGTTCAGCCACGGTGGCGTGGTTGAGATATACAGTTTTCTAGTATGCACTATACGGTACTTGTATCAGCCACACAACTTTCGGTTTCGCTCAGTAATACGTAAAGTCACCTGATTTATAACTTTTAAGTGGGACCTTTGGGCAAACTCATACTTTAAGGGAGACATACTCCGTACTCTACTCACTCTACTCAGAGAACAGAGCGACCATTGTCAGTTTCTACGTTCGATCTGCAGTAGAAACACGTGTGTATATCACTACAGGACCAAGAGGCTAGTTTACGTAAGGAGCCTTGATGTCCATCGGTGCCAATTGAGCCAACGCGGCACTTCCGGATGCGCAGATCTAACCGAGATTATTCAACGTTTGGTGCCATAAACGGCCGAGAAGGAGTGAAGCAACATCCTTTAGACTGTTAGCAACACAACCTCTCACGTTTGCTCGAGCTGCCGCCCGTCGTGTGAACCACGATAACTGCCTTCACAATGACGAGCGCCATGGCAAACATGTCGTCGATGCCGACCAAGTCCAACAATTCGTACTTGTCCGACCTTCCGCCCCTGCCGTCATACACCCTCTCCCCCGTCGAACCGCTCGTTCCATACATTTCCGACTTCTACCTCTCCCTGTTGGCGCCATTTGCGGCCTACTGGGTCCTTTCGATATTTTTCCACTATGTCGATGTGATGGACGTATGGCCTCAGTATAGGCTCCATACGCCAGCTGAGATATTGAAGCGCAACCGTGTATCCCGCTTCGAAGTTGCCCGAGATGTTATTATCCAGCAGATCATACAAACAGTTGTTGGGGCAATACTGGGCTTGACCGAACCCGAGGAGATGGCAGGAAAGGAAGAATATGACATTGCCATGTGGGCAAGGCGTATACGGATTGCTCAAAGGGCGCTACCACAGCTGTTGGGGGCCATCGGACTTAATGCGGCGGCCATATCGAAGAATGTTGCCAGCTCCTACCCGCTGCTCGCAGGCGCAATAGCAGGTGGAAAATACCCTTGGCTGACCACTGGCACCGACGTTATCGGCGGTGCTCCAGTCCCGGCGTTTGCGACATGGGAGATACTGGCATCAAAGACAATTTACTGGGCCATTGTCCCTGCAGTGCAGTTCTTCATTGCCATTGTCGTTGTGGATACATGGCAGTACTTCTTACACCGCGCCATGCACATGAACAAGTGGCTTTACAGTACGTCCTTTTCTTTGTACCCTTTAAATGGAGCCCCAGTTGCTAACATCATCTAGCTACCATTCATGCCCGCCACCACCGACTATATGTCCCTTATGCATATGGTGCGCTCTACAACCACCCTGTTGAGGGCTTTCTGCTGGATACTCTAGGCGCCAGCATTGCCTACAAGCTTTCATTCATGACCCCAAGACAAGGGATGTGCTTCTTCGTCGGGTCAACAGTCAAAACTGTCGACGACCACTGCGGATATGCCTTACCGTGGGACCCTCTCCAGCACATCACAGGCAACAATGCTGGATACCATGACATCCATCACCAGAGTTGGGGTATCAAGACAAACTTCAGCCAGCCATTCTTTACATTCTGGGATCGAATGTTAGGCACGATCTGGCACGGAGGAGACGTCAAGCCTCGTTACGAAAGGTCTGCGAAGGCCGCCGAAGTGCTTGTTAATGCCGACAAGGTACCGCCGAAGCGAGAATAATAATACTTACACTATAATTCTTTTGTAGCCTATTGATGGATGTATCATCTTTTTTTTTTTGGCATGGCGCACGGGATGGTTGGGATGCGGCCTTGGATTGCTGGAGGTTTGGCGTCATCGGGCACCACTCTCTATGGACGCTGTATGAATATAGACGATCTTGACTGCAGGACAGGAAGGTTCTACTTGCAGGTTGGTTTAAGAACCCCTACTAATTTTAATTGCATGATGCTTGGTTCAAAACATGTTTGTTTGAATACAATGCGGAATATTCCCACTCCTTTATTCGAAATACAAACACATTACTGGAGTCTTCGCGAACCCCTCCGAGTCCGACGTGCAGCTGCAGCTGAAGCGCCATTTAAGATGCTGACATGCTACTTTACTTTTCTGTATTTGATGTCGTGAATTGTATATTCTCAGCCTTACCACGATCTAAGATGGAGAGATAAGATGGGATATGAATATGGGGACTTGGCAGGAGGGCAGGGTCTTGTATGTTCTTGTTCAATCCAGCATGGGGAACTCCTGTCATCAGCCAACTCCTGCATTGGTTTCATGCATCCGACACGTTACTCACAGCTCACTGTCTTCACCTCCTGCACCTCTGGCACCTCCTTTCGAGTAACATCCATCCAATATTGCGGAGAATATGCGTTGTCTGTGCCTCTCTGTGCCTCTCATTGCGATGGGCCGTCCATCCCGTCCATCCCGTCCACCTCTTCGTGGCCCGGTTGAGTTGTGTTTAGCTCTCACTGGATCCTGTTTATGGGCGCGGTCGTCGCCAAGCGCCAATCATTATCTCCCAACTCATTTCAATTCAGCAATATTGTGGCTACCAACCAGCCACCATGCCGACGCTTGCGGGAGCTAGCTCCTCCCTAGTTGCTCTCACGCTCTCCATCTTCCAAGTCCCATTGGAAGTCTCCCCCAATAGATTGCGCCTCGGAGGATTTAATGGGGATTAATCTAATATTACAGGTCCACCACCATCGTCGCCAAAAATCCACGATTGAGACATTCTTCCTGGTAGAGCTGAAGTAAAACGCCATAAGTTTGGTTAGCCCGAATGTTATAACTGAAGCATTGTGCCCACCTTCCTCGGCGCCTACTGAACAATGCTGAACAGTGCGACACGCCCATTAATCCCAGCACGCTCCTCCTCTTCCCCCAGCCCACATATATCCCCCTCAAATATATTCCTTGTCGAAGTCCCTCTTAAAACAGTCAATCTAAGCGCCGTGCATCAGGTATCGTCGATCACCCCGCTACCCGCCATACATTTCATGCCGAGTGAATCAAGGGCTACAGCAATCGCTCCGACTGGCCAACCCAAAAGGTTCCCAGACACGGATATATATATATCACACAACTGCCTCATCTCAAGACGACCTCGCGGCTGCTGGTACGCAGGTTGGGACCATACTCAAGGGCGACGGAACATCTCAGATAGAGTCGGAAGAATATATCCAAGTAGAGATTGGAGGGGTTTGGCACTTTATCGGCTTTCGAACACGATGGCGCATCATTGACGATTAAATATATACAAGTCCCTGGGTCTTGTGAAGAATCCATTGTTTGATCGCATCGAAGACTATTAGAGTTGGGGCTGGTCCTTTTTACGGTCGTTCTTTCACTTCGCGCACAATGGATCCAACTACGACCCTCATGACTTTTATGCTGTAAGTTGCCCATTATGAGCTCTTGCAACCAACATTGATGGTTTACCCTCACTCATCGATCGGCGTCGTTCATGGGTAGTTGCATGAAAGTGGAACGCATTGAACCCTCATGACGATTTGCTAAGCACGAATTTTGAGATGTGCTCTGGAACCTGTATCACTTTCGCATGCTTGCATGCAGGGCATTTCTCCACTTGTCGTTTACTTTTTTGAATCATGGTTACACAATAATCTTCTACGGACATTATCTAATATGATTATAGCCAGACAACTTCCCATGCACGTTCTGTGCAACTGATCGGATCATGGGACAACTTTACCAAAAGGTACCCGATGGAAAAGGATGCCAGGCGTGGACATAGGGAATGGAGAGGCTGCTATTCATTCAAAGACATTACCTGCGATGGCGACTCGGCGAACCCTTCAAAACGTAACGGCGGGCTGAAGATGGGACACACATACTATTACTATGTAAGAGCCTTGCAGTCAAATCCGGCCCTTTGGCTATGAGCTTCTGCTGATTTGACAAACAGTATGAAATAGATGACGACAACGAGATCCATGACCCCACACGGCCGTTTACCACCGCGTGCCAGTATCTGCCCGGGCAACCTGTCAACTTTATATGGGTTCCAGTCGAAGAAAGTCCCTTGCGGGAAAGGAGTGCATCTGTAGGCGCAACGGGCACGGATATCAAGACCATGAACCCTGCAGACAAGTATTTGACCCCACGAGCGCCACCTCCGACTCCAAAGATGTTACCGCGGTTAAACACCTCTCCTGGGATAGTTGGCAGGAAGAGAGGTACGAGGTCGACATCTCCCGTCCCTCAGTCACCCTGGTCTGCTAGGGTTCTCTTTGGACTTAAATCTCCTGTTTCTGCGGCGTCGAGCAATGATCGCCGGCCACATCACTCACCGTCACAGAGCCATGAAGGCGATGCTCACATTAGCTACCCAACGTTGGTGAACAGCACAATGTACGCACGAGCAACGCCCCTGGCTAGTAGGGCAGGCCCCGGAGAAACGTCTTCGCCATCTTCAGGGAAAGCCACTGTTAGGGATGCATCGCCTGCTGGCTCCTCTATCCATCCAGACACGGATTCATTTTCTTCACACTTTATAGACATTCCCCACGATAGCTTCGAAGACGAGTTTGAAGACGACGACAATTTCGCCAGCTCATCAGAACAGCCCATTGACGATGAGAAGTCATCCATTACCTCCCTCTCGCCGCCACCCCTGAAACGAGATTTTCTCTCCCTACCACACCTCATCGTCCCTCCCGCAGAGGCAAAACCCCTCCCAATGCTACCCGAAGACGCATCACCGTCCATGGTACCGTCGCCTCTCCACGCCCTTCCTCAGACCACTTCTTTTGACGAAAGGATGAAACCCAAATCCCACTTCTCAATGGACAGCATTGCAGCAAGCCTCGTATCACCCGCCGATAGCCACTTCGACAGCTCAAGTCCCTCGGCTTATGACTCCACTGACGAATACGTCGTTACGGACGATGGTTTCGATTTCGGATTTTCGACGCCGAAGCCTGCCGTCCTTGAAGGCGCTGAAAGGGAGACACAGACGGAGAGTTTCTATGGATATAGTCTGCCGCTTGGCTCGGCGGATTATGCGATGGACAAACATAATCGATCGGATAGCTTGGCGACTGTTACACTTGATGATGCTGGCGCGAGGGCATCATTCGGGTCGCCGGTGTTTCAGACCAACTCCCCGGCGTCGGCGGATACCAGGACCGTAACAGCCCTTGATGAGCTTCTTGACGAACTGGGGTATCTTGGGGATTTCATCACCGGGGATTAACAGAATCTCGATCTCTGAAACGAGATGAATACCAGTATTGACGTACTGATTGAAACCAGATGTCCAACAACATTTTTGGGTTCTCAAGCCTATTATACCTTTTGTAATACGGCGGATTTGGCTCTACCTTGATGTATATATTTTACTTCTTTGCATTCGAAGGGGCGTTAGGAGGAACTGTCTATATTCCAAAGACACTCGGGTCGAGGACAACATTGCGGCGCTACAAGGCGATATGCATACGACATAATGATACCACAACATGTACATAGACACAAATGATGCCTATAAGACTTTCAAACCAGAATATAACAATTAAACTACTTGCTGGTTTGCAAATTGATGCTTTTACACACCTAATGTAAGGATTGGAATCACGTGACTCAGATCACTTCCGCCCCCTGCCGTAGATAAGCGCAATCTGCGTTATCGGATCGGTCCAGGGTCCAATCCAGCAAATATTTCGAAAGCCGAAGCTTCAGTGACACCGATTCTGTGTATTGCAACAATTGACCGTTAAACCCCACTAAGGCAAAGGCACCGAAGACTGCGCTGTTAAAATCTCGTACTTGGGAGATTCAATTGAGCAGAATCGCCAAAGAAAGCTGTTGTAGCGGTGTGCGCCAACTTCCAGGAACGGGCGAGTCACAGCAAGGTAAGATAGCTATACTCCGACAGACAAAGATGGAAACTAACATACCCAGGCTTTATTTCGAATAATATTGCTCCAGAAGACGATTTCGAAATGTCGGCAGCGCTACCGGGGAACAGGGCACTCCCCGCCTCGCAATATGATCTCTCCACCTACTGGGGGCGCGTGAAGCACGCAGCCGAGATTTCAGATCCTAGGTGAGGAAATAACAAGGAGGGAGGCGGATTGTACGTGGTTTTTCATGGACAAGAAAACCCCCGGGCCTGCGGCGGACTTCGGGGGGCTATGGATGACCTGGGAGAGACACATTGGCTGACGGAGCGTGTTGTAGGATGTTGTTGATAACGAAGAAGGGATTGGAGGACTCGAAGGAGTTGATTGCGAATTATAAGTTGGGCAAGATTGCGCAGATGTCGCCGGAGCTGTGGCATGCGAAGAAGGTGGTGGACGCGACGATACATCCTGGTGCGTTGCTTCCTGTCCGATTTTGGGCGATTTTGGGGGAAATACTAACATACCGCAGATACGGGTGAACCAGTGATGCTGCCCTTCCGAATGTCCTCCTTCGTCCTCTCCAACTTAGTCGTCACAGCCGGCATGCTGACCCCCGGCCTCGGTGTACGTTTCCCCTCCTCCCCTCCCCATTCTAACTATAACTAATCCTATCATAAGACGACCGGAACTCTCCTATGGCAAATAACCAACCAATCCCTCAACGTCGCCATCAACAACGCCAACGCCAACAAATCCACCCCCCTCTCCACCTCCAAAATCGTGCAATCCTACCTCCTCGCCGTCGGCGCCTCCTGCTCCGTAGCCCTAGGTCTCAACGCGCTCGTACCGCGCCTCAAGCGCGTCTCGCCCGGCACGAAAATGGTCCTAGGCCGCCTCGTCCCCTTCGCCGCCGTCGCGAGCGCGGGAGCCCTAAACGTCTTCCTCATGCGCGGCGAGGAGATCCGACAGGGCATCGATGTGTACCCCGCCCTGTCGCCCGAGGAGAAGGCAGCCGGGAAATCCGAGGCGGACATCCCGTCGCTGGGGAAGAGCAGGAAGGCAGCTACGATTGCGGTGAGCGAGACGGCGTTCTCGCGGGTGTTGAACAGCTCGCCGGTGATGGTGATACCGGCGTTGGCGCTGGTGAGGCTGCAGAAGATGAACTGGCTGAAGAATAGCCCGAGGTTGGTGTTGCCGGTGAATTTGGGGTTGATTTTGACGACTAGTTTGGCGGCGTTGCCGTTTGCGTTGGGGGCGTTTCCGCAGAGGGAGATGGTGAGGGATGGGACGCTGGAGGAGGAGTTTCATGGGAGGGGCGGGAGTGGAGGGATGGTGGTGTTTAATCGGGGGATTTAAGGGGGGGTTGCAGTGGACGACAGAAAGGGGTGATGGAGATCATGAATTGGGAGTTAGTTGGGGGGGTTGTCAGATCACATTGGGATCTGGAGAATATAGATCATGCTTTGGAAAAGGATATTGAGGAGCTGAGATCACATTCAGAGGCTAGAGAATTATAGATCATGCTTTGGAAAGGAGATTGTGGGGAAATGAGACCATATGAAGGAGGATAGATCAGGTGCCTAACGATATCACGTGGTAACGTGACAAGACCAGCGACCGATATAGGGGTCCAATTTCGCCACTACGGCGCTCCATGCACCGGTCTGCTGGCCACCTCGACAATCGAAATCTGACATCCGCAAAAAACGAGCCGATAACAAAGTTTCGAATTCCGGAAACTTGAGGCGAGGAAAAAGCGCAATATTGGACGATGGATGATTCTAGCCGCGTGGGCGGGTGGCGAGTAAGCCGACAAAAGGAACCACAACCACCCACTTACCACGCACGGGTTTCTTTATCCTGGGGGGCTTCCATGCATGCATGGGCTTGGCTAGGCTGAAGATCGTTAAGCGGATTTCGGAGATGCCAGTGTGGTGTTGGTGGAGCCAGCCAGAATCTGTCGTGCTGCACTGTACAGTGCTACTGACCCATCCGGCAGGAGTTACCCTAGGGGGGAGAGGTGGGAAGG
>JPJV01002323.1:0-29247 GCA_000750745.1 Pseudogymnoascus sp. VKM F-4281 (FW-2241)
TGGCTCGGTGGCTACGAGCCGTTCATGGAGGAGTATGAGCCGCGCTTGGAGACCTTCTTGCGTGTCCTAGAGGCGGAGGAGGCGAAGATGACGGCTGGTGGAGAAACTGGGGTCAAGGAAGCGACGGGGGCCCTGGCACTGGAGGGAGGAACGGCGGTGAAGCTCTCCCAGCGGATGCGGAGGAGCTGGGATGACAAGACGTGGATGATTAGTCTGGCAGCGCGGGATAGCTGGGCGTTTGACTTTTTGTTCTGGCGATACTTGGATAGGAGGTTCTTTGGGGAGAGTGAGGATTGGGACCACCATGCTCGGCTACACCTACTGACGGAGCAGGAGAAGCAGGCGATGGAGCCATTTGTGGCGGTAAAGGTGGAGGAGGAGAAGGAGTGGATTCTTGTTGAGTGGAATGAGGAGAATGCGGCGGCGAAGTTGGCGGAGGTTATGGTCTGAAGGCGTGGTTGGGAAGAGTATGGCATGTGTTGGCTTTAATGTGCGGTCGAAAAGCGCGTGTTTAAATTTCTAGCGCCACGCGATGCAGACAGAATTCGGTATCAAATCAGCTATTGAAGCGTTGGAATAGATCCTTTATATTGACATTCCCATGAATACACATCGTGAAAAGCCACCCGCCTCCGTGATGCCGCTCTTAACACACTGGCAAACCGTATTGCTATTTTGGGTATATATAAGTAGCAAGTGGGATATTACACCTTGGTACAAACTATAAAGTCAGCAGAGAATCTTATTTCGAAGAACATGGAATTAATGTGATGCGGCGAGTCATGAATCAAGTCGTGCAGCCCAAGAGTACGAGACGAGATCGTGCATTATAGATAACGGAAAGCTAGAAACATCCCGCCGATCCCATGACCACTATATGGTCTAAAACAACTATGAGTCAAATAAAAGGTCCAAATCAATCAAGGATATAATCCATCATATTGTTATTCGACGTGTCGTCTCGACTTCCGCGCGCTTGTCCATAAACAAGGGACCTTCCAGCTTCCCCAGCGTTAATTGCGGGTACTGCCGAACCGCGGAGTCGTTTACCCGCGACCAATCATTCGACAATAGGCGTCTTGACATTTGGCTTTTCGACTTTTCGACGAACGCGTGCAGGCACCCGGAGAAACACTTTCCAACACCGCTCAAACACCGAATACCGAAGCTGGCTTCCCCCACAATGGGATTGCAGGACTCATGCATCTCGGCTCTTTCCGACGACGTGCGCGCCTGCGCCGGAGCTGGCTGCGCCTGGCCATCTTTGTAGCTCTCGTGGCGCTGTATATCGACTATGTAAGATTGGTCGCTGTCAACTACCCACTTCTGAGGGTATCACCCTCAACAGAGTCTAAAGATGGCTCTAGTATGCCGAAGGAACGAGTTTTTATTGCGAGCATGCACTGGAATAACGAGCGCATCATACGTTCGCACTGGAGCTCTGGGGTGTTGGATCTAGTGAAGCACTTCGGCGCGGAGAATGTTTATATATCCGTTGCGGAGAGTGGCAGTTGGGATAATACAAAGGCGGCCCTGAGAGATCTGGACGCGAAGCTGGAGAAGCTTGGGGTGGAGAGGAACATTGAGCTGAAGGACATCACACATAAGGATGAGGTTGAGCGTACACCGAGGCCCGACGAAGCCGGGTGGATACAGACGAGCAGAGGGAAGAAGGAATTGCGGCGGATACCATACTTGGCTGAGATACGGAACAATGTGATGGCGAAGCTGCAAGATCTTGCTGAGGGGAAAGATGGGCGAGAGCCCAGGGTGTTTGACAAGGTTATATGGCTGAATGATGTAGTGTTCACGGTAATTACCTCCCTCATCGAACGTACTTTGTAGGAAATGCTAAGGCCTGGGACGAATAGACCGAAGACGTTACGACTCTGATTGCGACCCGTGACGGCGACTACGCCGCAGCTTGCTCGATGGACTTCTCCAAACCACCTCAATTCTACGATACCTTTGCTCTCCGCGATATTTCGGGAGAAGAAGCAGCTACACAGACGTGGCCCTTCTTCCACGCAGCAGCATCACGCCATGCTATGATTACGAACACTCCGGTGCCTGTGAAGTCGTGCTGGAATGGCATCGTAGTCTTCCAGGCAGAACCATTTTACGGCGATAGGGCATTGAGCTTCCGGGGAATACCCGATAGTCTCGCCCTTCACCACCTGGAAGGATCCGAATGCTGCCTCATCCACGCGGATAACCGGTTAGCTCCGCTACATGGCGTTTGGCTGAACCCGAACGTGAGGGTCTCATACAATCCCGAATCCGACAAGGTAGTCCGTGCGGAAGCGGGGCTTTGGCCGACAAAGAGGGAGAAATTTGTGGGAATCTGGATGAATAGATGGGCTCGATTTGTGGGGATTATACCGCGGTACATACAACGATATAGGGTCGGCAAGAGGATGAAGTTATGGGAACACGAGACACGGGATGAGGCGCACGCGGATGTCCCGGGGGGATGGTCGCACTGCTTGATAAACGAGATGCAGGTGTTGGTGCACAATGGATGGAAGCATTTGTAGATATGTGGAAAACTGAGTTACTGAGCAAATGGTATTGTCTCGGGTTCTGGAGCACAATGGAAGGAAGGAATTTGTAGGTGTATTGGAGGATATGGATATTTGCCTCGGGTTCTTGTGCACAACGGCTGAGAGTAGTTGTATGTGTATTATGGAGCATTAAATGAAAATAAATCATCAGCTATGACTATAATTAGACAAATAAGATTAAATTAACCAAGACTCTTTCTTGGTTTTTTTTTTCTCCAGCGGGTTTTATATATTTTTCAGAAAGGGGATAATAAATTGGAAAAAATTATAATTGAAGCCCCCAATATAAAATACCTCGAAGAGAGGGGGAGACCCATTGGGCACCCATAGTATGCCTCTTGATTATCCGTGCTATTCCATACGTGTGATATTTTGTTGTATAAGGGGTTTATAAAAGGGCAAAATTTATAATTGAAGTCCGGGGAACAAAATGCCTCAAACGGAAGGAGAAGAAACTGCTTGATCAACGATTCTGTGCTTCTCAATTAAGATACTGTTCTAAGCCCGTACGTATACTACATACTGCTGGTCTATCAAGCTGTATAAAGTGCCATTGGCCTCTTAAAATACTTTTTTCCATGGCGGCCAAAAGCTACGGCAACTTCGTCGGTCGTACGATATCAGACCGGACCGACGGTAGATAAAGTCCGGGAGTTCAGGGTACTATGGCAACCCCCGAAGAGCGTAGGTCCTTTGTGGAATCATCACCACCAAAACTCCCCCTTACAGACCGCATACTGAATATATAAATATACCACAATATATGAAGCTGGCGACGTTTTACTCCAGTACCACTAAAAGCTAAGCTCCAATCGCAAAATCACTCGTAAACAAAACAAACACCATTTCCCAGTCTTGGCGTGTTTGCACGTGCAGCAATTTTAAGTGGAGCCATAAATAAGTGGAGCTGTTTTAACGAGAGCAATTTTATCCGAACGAACCCGTTTTCCACCTCCTTCCTCTCCTTTCAACAACAACAAACCTTACCATCCTCTCCATCCTCAACATCCAACACTCCACTCTCCATCATCAAATCCCATCAGCAGTCATCATGAACTCCATTGCCCAGCTCGCCACCCGCTCCGCACGCCTCAATGGCGGGCAAGCCAGCTCAATCGCTCGCCGAGCTTTCACAAATGGTACGTCAAAAAAGACACTGACACCTTTTAGACCTCAATTCAACCAATCCCTCGACACAACCATTGCTAACTCTCGACAACAGGCCCAGCCACCTCCGTCTCCCGCTTCCAGCCTGCTGCCCGCAACAACGGTCTCCTCATGAGCCGCGCCATGCTCCGCAACACTGCCTCCAACATCACCCGCAACCAATCGCGCGGTATCGTCACCGAGACCATCACCATTGGAGCTGCCGTCCTTAGCGCCGGAAAGTTCATCGGAGCTGGAGCTGCTGCTGCCGGTCTCATCGGTGCCGGAACTGGTATCGGAACGGTGTTCGGTGCTCTGATCTCCGGTGTCGCAAGGAACCCAGCGCTCCGTGGCCAGCTTTTCTCCTACGCCATTCTCGGTTTCGCCTTCGCTGAGGCCACCGGACTGTTCGCCCTGATGGTTTCCTTCTTGATCCTCTTCGCAATGTAAACAGGTTTACTACAATTACATGGTGGATTGGGGTGTGTTTTGTGGAGATAGACGCGGAGGGTGATGGAATGGAGAGGAGAGGAGAAATGCCATCGGATCGGATCCTAATAGGATAGGTTGTGTAGTAAAATTCTCTTCTCCATGTATAGTACGTAGAATTAAGGAAGCATTACGCTCACTTCTATAATATTATACGTGATCTTCCTTCTACAATTTGCATTTTCGAGAGCTGCTCTGTTCTGCCGGCTACGTCCCGAAAAGCCAACCGTCGTCATCATACCTACAGCAATTCCCTCGTCATTGTAATTAAGGAACGAGCTGGATATTGCCATAAAATAATCCTTCATTAACCTCAATTGGGTAATGGGCGCACGAAAGGATCGCTGTACTGCCGAGATAGTGTCCTTCAATTCCGCATAGCTAAATTGGTAATTGGGTACTTAGGGCATCCAACGTTGAGGAAGCGGCTTCGGGAGAACTAGGAGGATACGTATATGTGGCTACAATTGGGCCGACGGTGCCAACATACAGGTCCAAGCAATTAAGATATCAGAGTATCGCAGGATTAGCTATCATAGACTCGGGATCATGAGTATGCATGAGTCCCGGTTTTTCCGGACGCAAGTCCGATGCAAGTCCGATTGAAGTGGATTCGAATACGGATTGAGGCCAGACCACGTGATCTATATAAAAGTACGATAGTCATGTGATTTACATTAGACTCTTGGCATACTATTGGCTTGACTAATATAATCTAAGCCAGGTATGGAAGAGTATAGGATCACTTATTATAACTTGGGGACATCTGGAAGACTACGAATCCGACAACTTGTTGCATTTATGAAAATAAGTCCGGGCTTTCTATTATGAGACTACTTGGCCTTTTGACATTGACCAGACATTCCAAGAAAGACCAGGCCATCGACACACTCCGCTGGGCGGCATGAATAAAAACATATGCTGAAGTGCAGAGGGAAAGACGCATCATTAAATGTACAACGCTGCTCATCATGTTTAATAGAATATACTAGTACAAACAAACGCCATCCAAACGAGGAAACTTTGGAAGCCTTGTCTTTGCTCAATATTCTAATATGCAATGGCACCTATGTCAACAGCATCAACCGCCCCCGCCCACAGCGAGCCTTTGCCATGTTTGTATGAGAAAGCAAGAAGCAGAGGAGCACACAAGGGACCCAAATGTAAAATAGTGTCTGACCCGACAACACAGCTGCTTTCGAGAAAAAATGTTCATCTCTTCTAATCAATCCCATTGTACGTTTATGGACATGGCCTCAACTTGGGTTGAAGATCTCAAGGTTTACCCTCATCAGCATATCATCCGCCATCCTTGCGATAAATGGCTTCGGTCTAAACCTGGTCAAAAACGCAGCATTATCGGCTGGTACACCATAATGATATCGCGGAAGATGCGCGCAGTGCGGAAGAATTCGCTCGGGAAAATTGCCTATCGTCGACGAAAAGCTATTTCCAGCCCTCGAGAGTTGTGTGGCCTCAATGATAGTCTAACCTGTCTGCTGAAGCCTCTATCATCGGCGGCATCAAAGGTATCAAAGCGGTTTGCGGATGGGTCCGCCCCTATCCAGCTCCCATCGAAGACTCTGTTACAGGACGGGTTTGAACAATGGCACGCTAGTGGGATTTCGTATACTCGGAAAACCGATCCTAGGAGGCTTTACCCATGCTGACAACGGTGTGTTTGGCAAGATGTGGACGTGTTATTCATAGGCTATCCCAACGAAGGCAACACTTAACCCGCAATGACTTGCAGGTAGGAGCGATAAGACAAACCTGAAAGCCCCTGAGGCACCAAAGCCGTCGTCTGAGCGGTGTGAGTTCTAGGACTTCATTTGGTGCCGGTACAATCTGTAGCTTCGCCTGCGGTGCCGCAGGACCAGGAGTACAGAGCCAGTATTGATTTCAACGTGGATGGAAAGCCAGTTAGCTACAAGCGTTTCAGCAAGTTATCCTTTATCGCTTCGCATCCATGCATCGATGGGCCTCATTCGCAGCATCCAAACGATTTGAAGACGAACAAGAATGTTTGCGACTTGCGTGGTGCTCAGAGAATGCTCAACATGCGGATGTGAAAAAAAAAACAGAATCAAACGTGCTTTACCTGCGCAGTGAAGATGGCGAGTGAGAAGGGGCCCGGGGTTCATTGTTTGATCTGGGCACAAGGCTCTTCGTGCGCAGTTGAGAGAGTTTATGTTAATAGTTGAAAGATCATGATATATTATGTCGAACATTGACACTCAAATATCTTTGATTGTTCCGTCTCATAGCTCGGGCCCCGGTGTGGCATCCTGAGGCCGCACATTCAGCAACGGCAAATGGCACCCAGGATATGAAACGCATTCTTCTTCGGCCTGGCCCATTAGGTCATCGCGATGCATCGAAGGTCAAACCCATTCGCCGCCGTCCATCAAAGAAACGCTTGACATACATGTAAGTACAGTAAAAATACACTTACGATAAAGTTAAAGGAGCCTTAAAGATTAAAAAGGTCGAGGCGTGTATTTCCACGTTGTCCTCACAGAGTTATTGACTCGGCGCCCCCTATAATGGAATCTCTATATGCGCGAGTCATGAAAGACTATCACCTCCACAATCGATCTTGCATTGTGGCTGGAGCTACTTTCACAAGCCACACACCACTCCACCTATGCCTCGCAAAACCAAGCTTTGTGTGCACTAAGCACAGCCACTTTCCGCCCCCGGTTACGCAAATGCTTGGCATACGTGATACCCGCCTCATTCCAAGTCTTGATTTGAGACCATAAAATATACAAAAACCAAGCACCTCCTGCGACAAATCTCTCTTTCACTTCTACATTAAATCAGACTTCCGATCCCTCAAAGATAAACAAAACCGTAAGTTTTCTGTGCGTCTATCGCACCTAAGAACGAAACTGACATCAATCTCCAGATACAACCTTCCATCAACTATCCTAGCATAAACACCAATATCTCAACATGGGTATTCACGTCCAGCACACGATGCACCAGTACACCATTATTCCGCGCATACTTTACGTGCGCCGCTGGGGTATGAAGCGATGGGGCTTGGCATTTGGTAAGAAGGGTCGCATCACATATAACTGAGCCGGTCACTCTTCGAAGACCTGGATGTTGCTATGAGGGGAGAATGTGCCTATTGCACGAGGCGACGATTCATGGCGTTAGGATATACCTGTTAGGAGATGCTTGATTTTACTGCCTTCTACTTGCGGTCGTGGGAGTGGGAAGGGTAGATACAGGGTCGTGCGCTAGAGCAGGGATGGCGCATTTCTTGCTGTGGAATAGGGGACTCTGGCTTGACTTAGTCCCGGATTTTTGTAGAGTTGCAAGTCAGGACCTTGGGAATATAAATCCACCTGCTTCAATTAATGTTCGTGGGTTGCTCACTGTTACTCAATCTGCCATTCGTGACAAGCGCGAGTAGGAATCGACAGCCTGTGTTCCTGGTATGTAAACGAGCAAGGTCATGGGTCAAATCCTGGAAATCACAAAATGCTAAGCTTTACCGGGCTATTTTGTTTGATTATCCTATATATACTATAATCAAACCCACAACACACTCAAATTATAGCTTCCTGGAGTCCAGCGTCATCCGTGGGTGATGATCTAGCATCTATCACCTACGTATTACCCCGCCTTAGTGGTCGTTGGCGCCCCTCGGTCGAGACAACATGCTGTCTTTCTGCACACAATAATGCTATACGAAACACACGTTTAGATATACTTTATATAGCTGTCTTGGAAATTTATATATCGCCTTTTTTATTTTTTTTATCACCAAATAACGCAATATGGAAGCCCCTGGTGCACTCCACCCGCCAGCAGCGTCTCACTTCTGCTTACCATTGCGCTTAAGATTTTTTACGGCGTCGAGTCTACCGCGGAATTTAGCGCAACGGGTGAGATGCTGCAAGTTAAGGTTGGAGTTTGAAAAGGTGGGACTTATTATCTGGGGATAGTGGATTGGTTTGGATGGGTGGGTAGAGCAGCGGGATGATGATTCACACGCTAGACAAGTCGATACCGATCCCTCAACTTCTTGCAATCCACAAAGATACAGATTTTAAAGCTCCAATTACAGAGATGAAATAGGTTACAATGGGAGCTCAACCGACCTCCGAGTCAGCGAGACTATCGATACGAGCAGGCCCGCCTTATGATAATACAGAAGCGCCTGTTATAAAAAACGTAACCTCCGCAGGTTATATCCCTTCTTACTTGTTATGGAATCTCAATGTTAAAGATTCAGGTCAACCAGCACCAGCAGAATCAAATATAACGGGCAAGTAACTACTCAAGACGCAAACCTCGATATCCGAAAAGGTTTTCGTGTTGCGAAATTGCATATGCTCACTGTTACCACGGAGGAGCTCAACCCGGACTAAGACGATTCACTGACGGTACATCGCGCAAAGCTATACCACTTCTGCTCAAAGCTAGCAAGGTCATCTCTCTGACGTTTTATATGGTAGTAACATCTTCGTTGCCGCGCCGCCGTGGAACGGATCGCACAAAATCGATCCGAAATATGCGGTGTTATACTCTCGGATGATCTACGAAGTGTCTCTGCTCGACACCGCGGAGATTAAGACAGAAAGGATCACGGTAATCAATGCGACGGGTAACGGTGGGTAGGTAGTTGCAAGCGCGCATGGCGTTCGGTTGGAACGGATGAATGTTGTAGTCATGAATAGTGATAACGGGCATTGCTTCAAGTGTGGACTAATAATGCCTGTGGGAAAGGGAGTAGATGTTGATGTTTAAATTTTGTGCTGATGCGAGAGACCTATTTTTTTTAAAAAAAAATCACACTTTGGTAGTCGAAATCGAAGTTGATTCACGCTGTCGAAGAAGCTCGTTTCTTTAATCGTTGTAAATCTGGACTGTCGTCACTACTAAGCAGTATAATTGGAAATGACATTAATTGTGTGAATAGATTGTATTATATTTAATCGACTTTTAGTTAATGTTATCTCTTCCTCTTCGCAATGCAATTCGAACGTATGGTGCGTACAAGAAAACCGAGGAAAGAAAGTAGATATAAAATCGCTTATATCTAAGTTAGTCAGGTGACCTATGCTTATATTTTGTGCTTACGTAAGTAAACTCTACTCCGCAACCATTGGACCTACCCCGCACTACCCCACTTCAAGTTCGCTCTTGTACTTCGGTATCGGCGGCAGTTGCGCTGCTCGGACCTTGATAGCCCGTCAATTAAGAACCAAACCACCAACCTACAGCGGTTAAAATTAATCCGTTATATGGATCATCTCAGAAATGCTTGGAGATGGGGTAGCTATTTATCCACCACTCCTTAATGCCAATTAATATTTATTTTGTATAAGATAAGATCAAGCTGCAATGATGCTGTTTACTTTTTGCTATCCTGCCTTTTCCACCTGTCGCCATGAGATTGATTAGCTTCCTGTCGTGTCTGCTCGTTCAGAGCTTGGCTGTGAATATAGTTTCGGGCGAAAAATGGCCGTTGCACGATGATGGCCTTAATAAGGTCGTTCAATGGTGAAATCCCTCTAGATATAGATATAGTTTGTTGAACCGAAGGGACTAACGGCTCCAAAGGGACCATTACAGCTTCAAAATTAATGGAGAGCGGCTATTCATTTGGTCGGGGGAGGTATGAATTTTACCGTCACCGACTGGATCAAACTGATTGTTGTGATCCAGATGCACTACTGGAGAGCCCCAGTCCCCGAGATTTGGATTGATATTCTTCAAAAAGTAAAGGCAGCTGGGTAAGTTATGTGACGTTTATCATATCAATTACTAGAGGCTGACGAAATTAGCTTCAACACCATTAGCTTTTATGGCAACTGGGGTGAGACCTTGATAGAATGCCTGGTAGGCACCTAGACTCTAACTATCATAAGGGTACCACAGCGCGAAAGATGGGTCCCTGGACTTTGAGAATGGTGCGCATGACTTTGAACGCCTCTTCGAGATTGCAAAGGAGGTTGGCCTCTACGTCCTATTCCGCCCGGGCCCATACGTCAACGCCGAAGCTACTGCTGGCGGATTTCCAGGATGGGTTACGACTGGCGCATACGGTGAGCTCCGCAACAATGACACCCGGTACACGGATGCTTGGACTCCATATATGGACAAGATGTCGCAGATAATTGCTAAGCACCAGGTTACCAATGGTGGTAACGTTTTTATTTACCAAATCGAGAATGAATTCGGAAACCAGTGGCTCGACCGTGAGAAGAAAATTCCTGATCTCGAGGCCATCGACTATATGGAACTCATGAAAGCATCTTCAAGAAGGAACGGAATCGACGTCCCGCTCATTCACAACAACCCAAACATGAATACCAAGTCCTGGTCCAAGGATTATAGTGATGAAGGGGGGAATGTGGATATTTATTCCGCGGATCACTACCCTTCATGCTGGAGCTGTGACTTATCAGAGTGCACTGGGACCAATGGCAATGTGCCCGATTTCACCACATTTGAATACTTCACGTCCTTCCAAGAAGTCGCTCCCACGCAGCCGTCATTCTTGGCTGAGTTTCAAGGCGGGAGCTATTTGCCCTGGGGAGGCCCTGAGGGGGGCTGGTAAGATTGCTCCCGTTCTAGTAGCATATGCTATTGATGATTGGCTGACAATGTTAAGTGTGAATAACACTGGCCCAGATTGGGTCAATGTATTCTATAGACACAATGTCGCTCAAAAGATCACAGCTATGAATGTGTACATGGCGTTTGGGGGGACTAGTTGGTAAGGATTCTTTTGGAAACTTCTGACAACTACTAACACGGGAATAGGGGTATGCCATCCGCCCTACAGCCGAGAAAATCTTGATACTGATTCGAAATAGGCGGAATCCCCTTTCCAGGTGTTGGGACCAGCTATGACTACAGCGCACCAATAAGTAAATATATGCACGGAAAATAATAAGTGAATCTGTCACTAATGTGCTTGGTAGGCGAGACTAGATTTGTTGGTGACAAGTATTCCGAGACAAAGTTATTCGCACAATTCCTTCGTGTCGCTAGGGATCTAACGAAGGTCGACCGCATTAACAATGGCACGACATACGCCTCGAACTCCGCCATAATGACAACAGAGCTTCGCAACCCCGACACCAATGCTGCTTTCTATGTTACAGCTCATGCTTTGTCACCATCGCATGATCGAACCCCTTTCAAGCTGGATGTGTCTACATCCGCAGGTAGGCTGACTATTCCTCAGCATGGCGGCGACATTGCCCTCAATGGCCGAGAATCGAAGATTATCGTCACCGATTTCAGCGTCGGGCGAGAGAAACTCATTTATTCCACGGCGGAGGTATTGACCGTTTCAATTCAAGACGACAAGCCCATTGTTTTCCTCTGGTTACCGGCTGGCGAAAGTGGAGAGTTTCTCTTGGACTGTATTAGGATTCCTCTGGTTCTGAAACGTGACGGATGCTCAAATATAAAGTTTAAGCAAGGACGCAAGGGCTTTGTTACCTCGTATACTCAATCGAAGGGATCTTGCGTCCTGCAATTCGAGACTGGCATTCGGTTTGTCCTTCTTGATAGGTCAGCTGCTTACGATACCTGGGTGCCGAGCTTGTCGAACAACCCATTTACTTACGAAAACACAACAGGTAAGACATCTTTTGAAATTTCCTGATATTACTTTATTAACGTAAACTAGTCGTCGTCCAGGGCCCATATCTTGTGCGAAACGTTGCCATAGAAAAGAAGACAATTGAAATTTCTGGAGACTGGTCTGATAAGACTGCTCTCGAAGTGTTTGCCCCGAGAACAGTCAACTCTATCAGATTCAATGGGAAGAAAATCCAGACCAGAAGAACGCTACATGGAAGTCTCATAGGGACTCTAAAAGCCTCGGGACATTCCGTGGAATCTGTCAAATCCAGTCTTCCTGCACTTACAGACTGGAAAGTTAACGATGGCCTGCCGGAGAGGAAAGCTGACTACGACGACTCAAAGTGGACAAGTGAGCCTTGAACTCTTTAAAACCCATATTGAAAATGCTAATATTGTTAGACGCGGACCATATGACTACCCAAAATCCGACCGTCCCCGCGACATATCCTGTTCTTTACTCTGACGAATATGGTAAGCATAGCTCACTGCATTGTGTCACTTAGCTGACTAGTATAGGGTTCCATCACGGCAACCTTCTCTGGCGTGGTAGATTCTCGGGAGCAACTGCAACTGGTGTTTTCCTCGACGTCATTGGTGGGGTATCTGGGTATAAGAATCCATTTCATTCAAACGTCCTCGTTGCTAATTGATATGCAGTGGATGGAGCGCATACCTAAATGACGACTATATCGGGTCCTGGATCGGTAACAACAAAGAATCCAACGGCGCTCTCACCCTTTCCTTCGCCAATGCAACTCTCAATACCGACTCTGAAAATGTCCTTTTCGTCATCCAAGACCACATGGGCAAAGACTTGAGAGACGGCGCAACCATTGCACGTGGAATCTACAACGCAACTCTGGTCGGAGGAGGCAAATTCTCATCCTGGAAACTTGCTGGGACTGCGGGCGGAGAAGAAAATATTGACCCTGTTCGAGGAGTGTACGCCGAGGGAGGTCTACACGGTGAACGGTTGGGATGGCATTTGCCCGGATTCGACGACGCAGATTGGACAGAGGGCACACCTGATACTGGGATCAGCACCGATGGAGCCAGCTTCTACCGCACAGTTGTGCCACTGAATATTCCAAAGGGCATCGATGTGTCCCTCGGTCTTTTGCTTAGCTCTCCAACTGGATCGCATTTGCGAGCACAGGTTTATGTGAATGGGTACATGTTTGGAAAGTATATTCCACACATCGGCAACCAAATCACATTTCCAGGTCAGCCTTCCTCGGTCCAGGATCCTGTCCACAAATTTACTGACTTTTAAAACAGTGTTCCCGTGAATCTTAGATTATCACGGTGACAACACAATTGCCGTCAGCCTCTGGGCTCAGGATACTGCAGGCGCGAGTCTAACTGTTGACTGGGTTGTACTCGGCGTAGTTGAATCTGCGTTTGACCCGGGCTTTGAGGCGGACTATTTGCGCCCAGGATGGACTGATAATAGGTCGGACTACTATTAATCTGGGACGTGATCCTTGCTTCCCCATTATCGACGAATACCTGCAAGTATGCGGAAGAGATATATTCGATTCTTGGGTGGCTTAATGCTTCTACGAAAAGCCTAAAAATATGACAAGTTTTATCACGGCACGCTTTGGGAGTCAAACACAGTTTGTTTGGTTTTAATTCCCAAGATTCCCAGCTATATACAGTTTCATACCACCCTATTCTCTCTATCTTCTTCCCTCACCTAACAGCTCACCTGCTCCGCCGTCCCAATACCCGCCTGGCTACTCGTAAAAAATCCCGCCGTAGCCCCCGAATCCCTGCACAAATCAAAGTGAATCTCCGCCCCATACTGATTCGGCACACTGCAAATGGGATTTCCATCCGTCGGGCACAGATTACTGACCCGCACCGTCACGCTATTCTCAGTCACAGCCTGCCCGTTCAGATCCGTTGTCACAGTCAGCTTGTAGCACGTTCCGCACGCCGGACCGGCGCCCTCGCCGGGGCCAGCACCGAATTGAGCTTGGCTCAGCGCAGCGGTGAAGCCGCCGCCGGGCTCGCCGCAGGCGTTGATGGCGGTGGCGCAGTTGGGCGAGCCCATGGAGTCGCCTTCGCCGTATTCGGTGAATGAGGCTTTGAGGGCGGTGGCGGTGAGGGGGAGGGAGAGGGCGAAGGCGAAGAGGGCTTTGGGGAACATGTTGGGCAATGGGATTTTGAGATTGTGGTTTTGAGCAGTTCAGTTTGCGTTTTGAGGTGGTGGACTGATGTAGAGACGTTAGTTGGGTTTATAAGCTTCTTTTATAATCGTATGACACTTGAGCTTGGTTGAATTCAGCCGACAGCGTTTCAAGTATGAGGGCCTCGGTGGGCCATAACCACGGTTAGGTATTGATCGTCGACGCGATCATATTAATCTTCCCCTCATCTTCTCCTTTCTTTCGCAATGATCTGCAAATGCGCACGTTTGCCACGCTTTCCACTGCTGCCAAAATCCATTTTCAGGTCATGTCGTCGGTAGATCTCGAGTCTAGCGTCTGAGCCTGTCGGCCTGGGCCTAGAAATACCCGCTAGGGGATCTGTTACCCCGGATTTGTGGCCCGCGTTCCTGGGGATAAGAAGTCAAGCTTTGCGACGCGAAACGACGGCTATAACGGCCCAAGAATCAGGAATGGCTGGAAGGTCAAATGACTGTTATATACCGACATCCCATTTATGGCCTGGAAATTTCCAGGTCCAGGCCATTAATGAGATAATTCTGCTGGACACACCATGGACTCATTAAGGCCTGGAATGATAGGTGCCACACGAGTAGTGTTGAAGCTGGCATGAAGTATAAAGTACGTTTTGTTGTAGGTATAAGGAGGGGTAACAGTTATATACCCAGATATAAGTGCAGCATCACCTGCTGGCCGTGTCCCCGACAACCAAGGAGACGCAGTCACACCGTGCCTAGCAGGAAGTAAAAGTTAATACCTGCGATTGGACGCGTGGGATTCTTCGGCTTTGGTTATTTTCCAAGCCACTTGTTTGATCGAAACGCCTTACGGTTATAATTACAACGTATAGTTCCTGACGGATTAATTTGGCCATGTAGATGCTGTGAAGACTCGCAAGGGACGCCTGAGGATTTTACAATTTGTTTCACGACCCCACGAATGATTCCTCGGAAATTTAGGTCCGAACGAGAACATTCTTTGCGGCTACCTCTTCTCACTTCCGGAAACTGACGGCGACGGAGTCGAGGGATAAGCCGAGCCATTGAAGCTCGGTCCAAACGAAAAGCTCGTGTAATATTAAAAAGCCACAAACTCGTTGACTCTCGGTGCTAACCGGTGTTAATGTGGATATGAAAGGTAATATTTTATAGTCACCCAGAGAGTCTGCTAAATGCAAAACTTGGCCTACGACATCACCGTCAGATCCGCGGCGAGACTCATCCATCATGGCGCAGGGGACAAAGGAAAAAACGAGGTCGACATGCAGCGTCGTTGCCTCGGCCGTCGGTGCCGAAGGGAGAAGCCTCAACACAGACACCACATGGCAAGACGCCCATTCGACAATCCTAATGGCGCCATGCGACAAACCTAGACATAAGACGGAGGATCGTTGACAGGTACAGCCATCCATGTGGATGGAAAGCACGTTTTCCCTGTCTTCTGGACGGGCCCGTAGGCTGGTCCCTGGATGGGTCTAGTTCCTGCGGTCGGGAGAATTGCTCGCTGGAATTGCATATTTTTTTTTCGGGCCGTTTGGGGACGGGACAGAAGGGGGGAGTTAGAGTTGGAGAGTTGACTGGACGGGAGGGGTTAGTTGGAGGATGACGACGAACTATTTTGTTTAGGGAACGGAGGGCGCGGAGGGGAAAAGTGGCTGATGCTGTTGCTGGTGCGTGTCTGGCTGTGCTTTCCGTGGTATCAGATCAGGGACAGAGCGTGGCCTTGTTTAACTTGTCTATGGGTGTGTCAGTCATGCAGCTGTCAAGTCTCAGACCGGCGAGCCTGGGAAGTTGTTCTCTACACAGCTATACAGCTTACCAGCCGCACACACATGCAAACGTCATTTACAAGACATTTGCATTGGAGAAATCAATTTTGTTGGATATGGCCGACAACGGTTAAAGCGAGGCCAAGTCGCAAACTCGCCAAGTAGGAAGTTTGTTTGCGGGGTACGAGTAGTTAAAGTAAGCTGCGGCGAATTTCCTATTCTGCTATAGCGCATCTGCGGGATATGGCCGAAATACCACCACGGCACTTGCCCTTTCGGTATAGCTACATGAGCTATCATAAGCGAGCTATATCATTAAGCTATACTGAAGACTAATTATACTGAAGAAAATAATACTCCAGTATCATGCTGATGAAGATATGCAGATATATACAGATATGCAGATATGCACAAAGATAGATGCATATACATCACCAACAACGGCCTTGTTATCTCAAAAACTCGGCCCGTCACATAATGTTCTCAAGCCACAAGGAAAAGCATGAGCCTAGGATCTGATTCTTGGCCTCTGAGAATACAGCTGGCGAACATGCACATTATGCGAAGCATAGGCCCTATGTCCCTCTCTCAATGCACTCCGGAGTACACCGGAGCACAGCGGCCCTTCTGGCTCACTTCCAGCCTTAGGATAACTTCGGGCCTTTTACACTTTAACTTGGGCACTCTATACTCTACTTACTTTTAGTAGAGTTGACGTGCATCCACTCGGATGCGGGGATTGAGGGGTAGGACATTCCTCCACAGCTAGAATTCTGCGCATTGAGCTTTCTGGTATTCCTACCATGCAGGGTTACTCCAGGGCTGGATGGACCGACTGGCTGGAGTATTAAAGTCGAGGTATGACCCGGGTGTTTCGTGATCTTCACCTCACCTCACCTCTCCACAATTCCATCACAATGAAGGTCGCGCTTTCATATTTGTTGGCAGCCGCAGCGGTTGTGTCTGCCACTTCAATTGAATACCGCTCTACGTCCAATGGTGATCCTCTGGCGAAATGTCCGGGTTACAAGGCCTCAAACATCAAGACGGGCAAATCGACTCTGACCGCCGACCTGAAGCTCGCTGGAAAAGCCTGCAATGTCTACGGTGACGACCTGAAGAGCCTTACCTTGGAGGTCGAGTACGAGACTGGTAAGTGACAGTGGCACCCTTGTACAAACCAATTGGCGCCTAATGCGTAAAACAAAGATGACCGCATCCATGTCAAGATCCAAGATGCTGCCAACAGCGTTTATCAGATCCCGGAGAGCGTCTTCCCGCGTCCCAAGGCGAATCGCGGCGTCAAGGCCGCCAAATCTAATATTCAGTTCAAGTACAAGTCGAACCCGTTCTCCTTCTCCATCACCCGCACCAAGACTGGCGAAGTCCTTTTCGATTCTTCTGCTGCAAGCCTCGTCTTTGAGTCCCAGTACCTCCGCCTGAGGACCAAGCTCCCAAACAACCCCAACCTTTACGGTCTGGGAGAGCACTCTGACTCGTTCCGCCTCAACACCACCGACTACATCCGCACTCTCTGGTCGCAAGATTCTTACGCTATCCCATCCGGTGCCAACCTGTACGGAAACCACCCCGTCTACTACGAGCACAGGACCTCGGGCAGCCATGGCGTCTTCTTCCTCAACTCCAATGGCATGGATATCAAGATCGACAACACCAACGGCAAGAATCAGTACTTGGAGTACAACACTCTCGGCGGTGTCTTGGACTTTTATTTCGTCGCTGGACCTACGCCGGTGGCCGTCACGCAGCAGTATGCTGAAGTCGTGGGCTTACCAGCTATGATGCCGTACTGGGGACTTGGCTACCACAACTGCCGATATGGATACCAGGATGCTTATGAAGTTGCCGAAGTAATTTACAATTACTCCGTGGCTGCGATCCCCTTGGAGACAATGTGGATCGACATCGACTACATGGACAGAAGAAGAGTGAGTCTCAATGTTCCCCCTTCCATTTCCGGTCTGACATATTAGGTCTTCTCGCTTGACCCTGAGCGATTCTCTCTGGGGAAGGTGCAGGCGATTAATGATTATCTGCATGACCACGACCAGAAGCAAATTGTCATGGTGGACCCTGCTGTGGCCTACCAAGATTACCCGCCATATCAAACTGGCATTGAGGATGATATCTTTCTCAAGCGCGACAATGGATCCGACTGGTTGGGCGTCGTATGGGCTGGTGTCTCAGTTTTCCCTGATTGGTTCCATACCAAAACCCAGGATTGGTGGAACAATGAGTTTGCTTCTTTCTTCTCCACTGACGGACTCAACATCGATGGTCTGTGGATTGATATGAACGAGCCGTCGAACTTCCCTTGCAACTTCCCCTGTGACGACGTATGTATCCTAATACCGGAAACAAGTGCGTCCGCTAACATAATTTTTAGCCATTTGCTGCAGCCGTTGGGTTCCCTCCTGAGGCACCAGCAGTGCGTCAACCACCTAGGGAAATTCCAGGTTTCCCCTGTAATTTCCAACCAGCTGGAACACCATGCTCGGCATCTAAGGAGAGACGAGCAATCGAGGCCCCAGTTGTGGCATCAGCCAAGGTGGCCGAGCGACAGGCTGCAGGACAACAACTCGGCCTGCCAGGCAGAGATCTACTGTTCCCCAAGTATGCCATTCACAACAAGGCGGCATACACAGTCGAGGATAACGCGGCAGGCGGTGGTATTTCCAACCGTACCGTCAACACCGATGTCATCCACCAAAACGGTCTCGCCATGTACGACACTCACAATCTCTACGGTTCAAGTAAGTTTCCCCAACCCATGACCTGAGCACCAGTTAACCAGTATAGTGATGTCCGTCGCTTCCCGCGAAGCCATGGAATTACGCCGCCCCACCGAGCGCCCCCTAGTTATCACTCGCAGCACCTTCGCTGGTGCAGGCACAACGGTCGGCAAGTGGCTCGGTGACAACGTCAGCAACTGGCACGGCTACCGCCTCACCATCAGCGGCATGCTCGCATTCGCCTCCATATACCAAGTCCCCATGGTCGGCTCCGACGTCTGTGGCTTCGCCGACAACACCACTGAGACCCTCTGCGCTCGCTGGGCCGTTCTTGGCGCCTTCGCTCCCTTCTACCGCAACCACAACGGCTACATCCCCAACATCCCCCAGGAGTTCTACCGCTGGGACAGCGTCGCAGAAGCTGCTCGCAAGGCAATCGATATCCGTTACCGCCTGCTCGACTACATCTACACCGCGCTCCATCGCCAGACCCTCGACGGCACACCGCTAGTCAGCCCGCTCTTCTACTTCTACCCCAAGGATACCGCTACCTTCGGTATCGAAACCCAGTACTTCTTCGGTCCCGGCATCCTCGTCAGCCCTGTCATTGAAGAGGATTCCACCTCCGTCTCCGCCTACCTCCCCAAGGACGTCTTCTACGACTTCTATACCCACCGCCGCGTCCAAGGCCAAGGCAAGGCCGTCATAATCGAGAACCTCGGAACCTCCGATATCGCACTCCACTATCGCGGCGGCGCCATCGTCGCCCAGCGCGTTGAGAGCGCCCTGACCACCACGGCGCTCCGCAAGCACGATTTCGAGCTCATCGTCGCTATCGGTGCGAACGGCAAGGCGGAGGGCGAGCTCTACCTCGACGATGGGATTAGTCTCGTGCAGAAGGGGACGACGAGCTTGAAGTTTGTGTTTGATGGAAAGAAGCTAAAGGTTAAGGGACATTACGGGTATGATGCCGGGGTGGAGATTAGACGGGTTACCTTCCTTGGACTGAACCTCGGTGTTGGTAGTGGCAAGGGAAGCAAGGTTAATGGTTTGAAGAGCATGTCTACTCTGGAGGCAGATTCGGGTGCCGTGGTTGTACAAGTTGGGAAGGGATTGGCTGCCGATTTCACCGTGGAGGTTGAGCAGTGAGATTTGTAATTGTGGGTGTCCTGGCTGCTCTGTTCGCCACACCCGAGGTATCGTAATAGGATAAGAATTAATCATTGTTACTCCACTTTGTTGTATAAACTGAATCCAATGTTGGTAATTGTAGACGTCTTACCTCTATATCAATGCATCTAGCAGCTATATGAGCAAACAGCAAAGCAGCAAAGCTATTTAATAGCAATATTCCCAACGCCAAAGCAAGTGATATCGCCGCCCACCTCCCCTTGCCACATATGCGAGCAGTACAGTAGTAGCTGATGCCAGATTCCGCGCCTAAAAATGCTCCAAGTACTCGTACATGTATATCGCATACCATGAAACACCACTTCGTAACCGTGTGCCTAAAGGAACCTAGTCCTCATCCATCAAACACCCCAAGATAAGACTCTGTACAACGAATTCATCCCCCACAACTCTGACCTTCTTCCTCCCACTCCCCTGGTCAACTCCAGTCTTCTCATCCTCCGCCTCACCACCCCTCTTCCTCTTCCCACCTTTCCCTTTCGCCTTGCCCTTGGTCTTCGCACCGGCCTCTACCCTACCTAGAATCTCCGCTTCTGCCCCAGCAACCTTCCGATCATCATCCACATACACCAAATCCCAGCCCTCACCCTCCTCCACCACCTCCCTCGCCTCCTTCACACTTGCCACCCGCCTCACTTCACCCGCCCCCAACGCCCGTGTCAGAAACAGATATGCCCTCTTCCGCTCTTCCGCCTTCCCTCGCCCCATAAGAAATACGACTCTCTTTCCACCAAGCAGCTTCTCGCGCCTCGCAAACGTCTCCGCGAACCGTGCGGTGGTCGGGTCATAAGGTGCCAGCAGCCGACTCCGCACCGCGCCACAGAGGTATGAGGACTCCCCTGCCGCAAGCAGGAAGGGCAGGAACGGTACGATCCGCCCGCGCGCTACGCACGTCGTGACCCAGCGCCCGGAGAGGCAGGGTAAACCTAGCGCGAGCGCCTGCACGAACTTGGATTTGCGCGTGTAGTGATCGCCGATGAAGGCTACGAAACCGAGCTCCTGTGCGGCGGGTGCGAGACTTAGTTCGCCGACTTGTTTGTGTTTAAGTGAGGGTAGCGGCTGTTTCGTGGCGGTGGAAGGCGTGGTGAGGAGGGAGGTGGGGCCATCGGTAAAGAGGTCGTTGAAGCCGTCGAGAAGGCGACCGCTGTGGGTTTTGATAAGGCGCGTAACCGCTGCACGGTCGGAGATGTCTTCCGCTCTGTCACCTTTGTAGGAGATGGCAAAGGCCATGTTGGCAAAAAGGGCTGGGTTGGTAACCTTTTGAAGATCGACGGCTTTGGGAAGCTTTGGGGGTTCTTTGACGACGACATCTGGAGTACTGGATCTGGAACTATCAGACTCCGTGTCGTAGTTTATAGACGCTCGGCGGGTAGAGCGAGCCGGGCGCTGGGGACGGATAGGTGTCTTTTCCACAACAATACTGCTACCGTCTTCGGACAAGTCGGTGGTGCTCACATTACTCCGCGATCCGCTGGAAATGCTACGGGAGCTCTGTGTACTGAGTTTTGCAATCGATTTGCTGACTTTCGCCATTTTAGCTGCCTTCCCTACTTTGCCGCTCTGTATTTCTTCATTTCTAGACTTCGTTTGGCTGGCTGTGAGCGGTCCTTGAGGAAATGATAGCTTACGCCTGACAGTAGGCGGGGGCATTGATCCAGCAGATTCCCGAGTAGGGCTTCCGTTACCACTCATATCTGCAGAAATATCTCTCCATCTACCACTACCTCCATGGCCTCGAGTATTGCTACTCTCCACGATAGCAGTGAAGAACTCATCGTTGTCATACTCCGACGACAGTTCGGAAAGAGAGGAGCTGATCGAGCGACGGGTATTCGAACCTTGAAGAGTAACGTATGTAGATATATTCTCCGATGACTTCAAATTAATTGAAGTAGGGAGATGAGATGGGGTTTCCTCAGCCTTGCCGCTATGTTGTGTGGAAGGCAGAGACACCGAATCGTTCGATCGAGCCGCGCGAGTATCAGAACTGGCTATGTTACTGGATCCTATGGGAGCGGTTGGTCGATGTTTCTTCAAATACATCTGCCGAATCTCTTCATCGTGATAATAGGCTTGGTGGTCCCTCATATTACACGGCTTATCAGCGCTATAAAATGGACATGGAAGCAGCTCAGTTGTATCTGCGAGAACGGTTCTGTCGATCTCAACTGACTGGCGAATAGGAGAGGGCGACTTTGGCCCATTAACCATAACCACATCATCTTCACTACTTTGGCTTTCGCTGAGTCTCTGCTTTATTTCAAACGAAACACCAGAAACTTGACGGGCTTTCCTTGCAGCACGTCGGGTTGCAGGCCTCACTGGCGATGAATCAGCAGCATCTACATCGGCGCTTTGCAAATTGTCTGCTGACGACGGAATTTTCTGTGATGGCACTGCAAGAATGGGTTTGATGGAAGGGACTGAAGGTAGGCTAGAGCTCTGAGCTGCTTCGCCATTGTTCACAGTTGATTCTCCGGAAAAGACGACCCTTGAATGTTTCAAAATCGCGACTTTTTTGGAATTGGCAGTATTGGATTTGGCTGCGTTGGCTGGACCGATCTTCACCCTACGCTTCATAGCAAGGTCCCTAATCGGGCTCGCAATTGCATCGTACTCCGGGTCATCCTGGGTGAAGCCAAGGCCACCAATAGACACCAAAGAAGGCTCCGGGGAGTCATCCATATCAAAAAGCTTGTAGTCTGATTTAGCTGGGCTCGTCTCCGGGATCATGTCCTCGACCGTAGATGTAGGCACGACCACAGGCTGTGAAAGGCGACCAGGTGTTTGAGGCGGACCACTTTTGCCAAAGCGACCACTGGATGTGCGAGGTACCCGGGTTCTTGGGGACATGGAGCTTTCTCGATGTGCGAATTCGGTATCGGAGTTGTTGTCAAGCGCGGGTAGGGGCGGTAACACCTCATTACCGTGCGGCTTGGGGTCAGTAGACGGAGTATTTGACTGGTTAGCCAAATTGAAGCCATCTTTCGCAAGCGAGTCATCTTGATGTAGCCTTGGTGGTCTATCACTGGGCGACGGACTGTCAACGGGCGCCGCGCTTGGAATTTGTGAATCGGCGATTGTCATCTCTGCTTGGGTATCTGCTTGAGTATCACCTTGGCCGTTCCCATTTGCCTTTACAGAGTCATGAATTTGGGTACTGGCCTGGGTATCCCTCGCATCAGCCCCGTAGCACTGAGCGACATATTCCTGAGATACACTCCGGCGCTTCTGCCCAGTTGCTGGCACCTCGACCTCCTCCTCCTCCTCCTCCTCCTTCGGAGGCAGTGTTACAGATACTTGGGCAAGCTCTTTAGCAGCGTCCTCTCTCATTTTCCTTTGCTTGGCGCGAACTGCTTGCTCTCTCTCGAAGGAGTCCTCTTCACTGTCGCTGCCGGCCTCAGCCTGTGCCTGCCTTTGCAAGCGGCGTTGCTGAGACTCCTCGCGGCTAACATACTCGTGCGGTTCTGACTTGTTGAAGCTGATTGCCCGGTGCTGAAAGCTCTTTGAGATTCGTGGAACAGGCGTTTCATCGGCAACTGGGATGTGCCCACGATAACTCGTGGTAGCTGGTGTCTTGCTTCCATGGTGGTAAAGAGGAGAGGTGAAGTCAGGAAGAGGGTGGCCATGGCCAGGCGCTTCATTATCGCGCGAGCGATTTGTAGCAGACGACTTGGCGTTATGTACTAGAGGAGATGAGAGGTCTCCCGGAGGGTGATATAACGTGTGTTGAAAGCGGTCGGTGACTGACGACGGGACGCGATTTCGTGACGACTGCACCCCGAAACCAAACATACCCGGCGAAGGCCTAGACGACCCAGACTCCAAGACAAGAGGGTCTATCGGAGACGATTGGGTGTTATTGAATAATTGTGTCCCTTGCAAGGGTGGTTTCGACTTCGCGAACGGATTCTCAGGCGGGGCGGGCGTTTCCGGTTCTAATCCCATGGGTTCTTCGTGGACTGTAAACCCTTCATCTATCCCCATCGAAGATTCGCGGTTTGCTGGCGCATGTACTTTGCTCGTTGTGAAAGAGAAGCGTACTCCACCTGTTTCGTTCTCGTCGTAACTCCTCGAAGAGGCTGTGGGATCCAGTTTCGTCTGTAGTGGGAGTTCATCATCGTGACCAGGCACGGGAGACGACGAAAGCACATGGATATCGCCATAAGCAAGACTATTATTCTTCTGTGTGGGAGAGCCATCTGGTTCCCCAAGATTGGCTGCCGATGGTTGCCAGTCGTCCATGTTGTGTTTTGTAGGCCTATTCAGACCTTTTCCCTGCTTGATGGTGCTTGTCGTAGACCGTCGCGTGTATGTCTGTGGTTGTTGCTTGAAGTCATTGGGCTTTTCTCCGGAATGATGTAAAGCAGTGTGTCGCGGCTGAAGTTTGTGGCTGAGCCGATGAACAGCCCTATCTCTACCACTTGTTGTAGACACAGGTTCTTCTGCCTTTTCATCCAATTCGTCCTTGTTGGGTATACTTCTGTTCAAGCTGGCTTCTTTCGGTCCATCTTCATTCCCCACAGTGCCCGCACGTCGCACTTGAGTCTCCAGTAGGGAGCCAAAATCGACAATGTCTGATGTCTGAGTGTCCTCTCCTTCACCGCATTGCCCATCGATCACCGGTTCCTTGTCGAAAAATACCTGGGAAGGCTGTGAAAAGGCTTGCTCCGGTCGAGGCACAGAGGGCACGGGTACTGGCAGGAAAGCCACCTGAGAGTCGTCCAAGAGGTGCTTTTCCTGGAGGTTTCTGATGAGCTGGGTGTCAAGGGATTCAGACCCAGCCGTTATGTGCAATGGCCCGTCCTGCCACAGTGCGAGTGGTTGTGAGGTTGAGATTGTTGGATCTCCAGCCTTGCTGGTTGTGGCCGCCATCGCGGGAAGTGTGCGTGCCTGGTCAGTGCCACCCTTGCGTCGCGGCGATGACTTGCATACACGCAGCGGCGAACGCGACAAAATTTCGTCAGTCGCGTGTTTATCTCATCAACTTCATGGCGGGCTTCTTCGTCTGTTGTCGTTGTCGTCTGGAGATGAAGTGTGATATGCTGGCGGTAATTTGAGCAGGTCCAGGGCTCAGGGTAAAGTGTGCATGGTGGCTATTGTCACGCGGGGTTCAACTGTAATCCTTGGCTTTGTGTGAGGAACATGGGAAGGCACCACCGCGTTTGTGACACGGTGTCACGTGCTCATCTCTGTCCCCGAAAACTAACCTCGAGAGACGCCAGTAACATCCTATTGAAATGAGGATAAATAGTTCACAGCATCTTTTAATCCTGCCAATGGACCAAGACGGATAACGCAAATAAGACAAATAATCACGGTACGGTTTCTTGAAGCAGTTTATATTTCTCGCTGCCGAGCCGAGGGTGTTCATGATACAACC
Organism: Pseudogymnoascus sp. VKM F-4281 (FW-2241); assembly: GCA_000750745.1. Lineage (NCBI taxonomy): Eukaryota > Fungi > Ascomycota > Leotiomycetes > Thelebolales > Thelebolaceae > Pseudogymnoascus > Pseudogymnoascus sp. VKM F-4281 (FW-2241). The sequence continues at coordinate 25,092 of JPJV01002323.1, forward strand.
CCGGTCTGAATGTTTACAGACAAGAAGACTCGGAAGGCCTGACCCGAGGCCGAGCGAGATCAAAAGGCGTGACTGTGTACCACTATAAATACCACTTCTGCTCAGAGCACCAACAGCCAGCGGCAATCCCACATCGTCAAGAGTTCCAAGTCCTAATAGCGGAGCCACAACACGGAACATCAGATGTTGGCCCAGTGTGAAAGCCCCCCGCGAACAATGACTCGTTGCATTCGGTGACATAAAGCTGGACAGCAGAACAACTAAACCACAGCAGCAATGGTCGGCAGTGAGAACTACTTCAAACAGGAGAAACAGCCGAACCAGCCGGTGCCAGCACCTCGATACATTGCCGTATGTTTAAATTTCGCGAGTGTGGGTGGGAGTGGAAGGTTATGGGGGCATTGGCTATATTCTCATCAATCTGGACTGCACAATTTCACATCCAACACGTAAATCATTCATTGGGGGATCAATTGGCTTTTATTTCGACATCCTACCAAGATCATTCTCTAACTTGCCATAACTTCCATAGCGCCCATAGGCCTTGACCCCCCTTCCTATCCATAAGGTTCGTGTATAATGTCTCAGGTTACCCATCTCATCATCTATGGAAGGCAGTAACCACCGTCAACAATGATGTCAGAGCCCGTGGTGTAGCTCGCCGCATCACTGGCAAGGTACAGGTACGCGCCCTTGAGCTCGTGGGCCTCGCCCTCACGACCCATAGGGATCTTGTTCTTCCAGATCGCCTTTGTCTCCGCCGGCACGAAGTCGCTAATCTCAGTCGCCATGTAACCCGGGCTGACGGAGTTGGCGCGAGCGAAGCCAATCCACTCGACGGCGAGGGACTTGCCTGTGATGTGTGTTAGTAATCCCATCTTTTAAACGCATGCACGACGGTAGTGGGGGTTGGGAGGGGAAAGTGACGTACAAAGGTGGATAACACCAGCCTTGGCAGCGTTGTAGGCAGCCTGGAGTTGCGGGATGTTGACAATGTGACCGCTCATGCTCGCGGTAGCGACAAAGCTACCGTATGTGAAGTTCTCGAGCTTCTTGCCGTCGGTGGTGGTGCCCTCGGCCTTTTGGCGGCGCCAGTGCTTACCAGCAGCGCGGGCGGAGTAAAAGGTTCCATCGAGATCGGTGGTAACGACCTTCTGGTAGTGGGAGATCTCGCCGTCGAGCGCGGCGCCCTGGGTCCATGGGATGCCGGAGTTGGCGATGAAGACATCGAGGCGGCCGCCGAAGTCGGCAACACATTGGTCGACAGCCTTCTCGACGGTCTCATAGGTGGTGATGTTCACTTGGTATGCCTTGCCTGTCGGTGGAGTTAGTTATTGGCTTGTTCGTTTTCGTTCAATTGCTCGCCCGTGGACTGTGGTAGTGGTGGTGATGTCATCGGAGATACGTACACTTGACGCCAAAGGTCTTCTCGATCTTCTCGGCCTCCTGGATGGCCTTCTTGTTGCTGTTGTACCAGATGGCGACATTGGCACCTGCCTCAGCGAGGGCGTGGGCAACGGCAAGACCGATTCCAGCTCCGGCACCAGAGACGATGGCAGTGCGTCCCTTGAGGGAGAAGAGGGGCATGACACGGTCAGTGTACTGGGGTGCCTCGGTGTTGTTGTGGGTGAATTGGCCCGCGACAATGGTTTCTCCTGCCATGATGAAGGTTGTGTAGTGTGAAGGTGATTGAAGAGGTTGTGTGTGTTTTGAGTGAAGCTGTATGAATTGGGGGTATATGGATTGAGTTCTGCAGTGAATATGAAGAAGAGGAAGAGAAGGGGGAGTTGCGGGAGAAGAGAGGGGGAGTATATAAGTGAGGGGTTGAACTATGGGAGGTGGAGAAGATGATGACGCAGCGGGGCGTTGCTATGGGCGGTTTAGGGTGGTCTAGGGTGAATTAGGGTGGACTGGGTGGTTTTAGGTGGTTTATGTGGTTAAAGGTGGTTAAAGATGGTTTAGTCAGGATTTCGGGCGTTGATGTGGCGTTGTACTGCTACTGCTACTGGACCGCGTTCAGTTACATTCGCAGTTACAGGACCAGTCTAAGGCACCGGAGTGAGAAGACGAGACATGGATGCTGCGTTAGAAGCTGCGTCTGATGCTGTATGCGTTGTACTGGTTTCTGTCTGTTTTCTGTATGTCTGGGAGCGTTTTACTATGTTTTACCGGGAGACGGAGGATGATACTGTTGATATCTAGCTATATCGAGCTATATCGAGCTATATCAAGCTATATCGAGCTATTTCCTAGGGCAACGAGGCCAAAGGCAGATATATGCGCTCCGCACGGCAGTGTGTCGATCTTTTGCTAGTTGGATTTACGCCGTGTCATAGCAATCCAGTAATTGTCTACTGCAACTCGGTGGACACTCGGTGAGGGGGGATCCAACACGTATGTAGCCCCTTTTGTATGACGGCATAGCTAGTGGTACTACTGTTGGTGTACTTGCACTTTGTTAACTGTCCTGTTGTTCTATCCAGTATCGTTGAGGTCATTGCGGGGCAAGATAGCCAGGTCGATAACCCGAGTCTAGTGGGGTATGTATCAGCAGTAGTAATCAGCGGCAATTCAGGGTTTAAGTAGCAATTCAGTAGTAATAAGCAAAATAAATCAATAAATCAGTACTCTAGTCGCACTCTAGTCATCAGCAGTTAATTAGTTAGTAAGCTGTTAGTGAAGCAGTACTCGTAGTAATCAGTCCTGTACAACAATCTATTAGCTAGAAATCTTAGTACGTAGGACGACAACATGGGGAAACGAACGGGATACGATACGATACCCATATCATATCGATTGGCAGTTCCCGCTGGATTCGGATTGGGCGGTGAAAGGAGGGGAAATGCTTTAAGGGCTGTAAGGGCTGTGAGGGCTGTACCTTGATTAGTGGATTAGATTAGCGGATTAGGAGTAATTGTCGGTTCCGGCCATTAGCCGATTAGTTAGCTCGCTTACTACACGCTTACGAGTACTACCACTATAGCTATAGTACAGTACATTCACGTGACGAGGCAGCTCTCTGTTACCTCCTACAAATCTCCAATTCCAAATTCCAGAGTTCCATTTAATTCCATCCTCCTTGGGTCCTTGGAAGTTGCAACTAACTTATTTTAAGTAATATAGAAACATGAACGTTTCGCTAGATTTCCACATTGAAATACTACCAGGATTAGAGGGCAGAACGCAGGCCTGCTGTCTCCGTCTGCTGACATTCCCATACCTCAACAGCAGCCCAGATAGGCCTCCTCTCCCAATTACGCCAGAAGAATAATTTGTTAATCGAAATGGGTGTATTCTCGTCTTCTGTGTCCTGCTAAGTTTAGTAGAATCAAGGCGAAAGATCTTTGTGCGGTACTGGACAAAATCGAGGTCTATATGCACCGGAGCTGTGGCGCTTCCAGAATATATTATATTGTTCGTTCTTGTAGATGACGAAACTGCCCAAAGCCCCCGTTACTATCCAGAGCTATTATGTTGCCTCGTCTTCAAGTATACCAAACTGCCTCAAAGCCATATCCAAAATGCCGCTTCATGTAAGTGACTACTCCAACATTTGTATACATTATTTAAGGCTCAACAAGCCGACCAGGTGCTAATAGTATATAGCTTTATACACGGGAAACGACTCTCGGAAGTCTCTCAAAATCACTCGGAAAATGATGGTTCGGATTTTACTTTTATCACCAAGCAATGCCGGGCTACCTTAAGATACTGTTCTCCTTTGGAGTGAAGTATGGTTTGAAAGATTGTAGATTCTTTTAGTATATTATCACCTACCGTGTGGATGTTCCACTCACGAAGTGACAAAAGAAGCCTACGGCAGGCACCCTTCTCAAATATCGATGGCAAACTCGGAAACTCTGCGTTGAATTCGTCTAACACTTTACCCCCGGATGGATTCACCCGCAAAGTTTAAAGGATTCAAGAGATGAGGAATCGAGAACTAGGGGCTGCTGATAAAGCCTCGTGGGAGGTTTATATGCGTCTCCAGCTGTTGTTGTCGGAGGGGCGGATTGGGTTCGGATAACCGGTCGAGGATATACTATTGCGAGGGTAGCTGCGGTAGTAACTTATTTGGACCATGTCCATTTTGACATATCCATAAAGGCTCACTAGTAGTATTGTTACACTTCCCCTCCTCTATAAGCGCCACACC
>JPJV01002327.1:0-16389 GCA_000750745.1 Pseudogymnoascus sp. VKM F-4281 (FW-2241)
AATGAGGAGGTGGATGAGTTGAAGATGAAGGGGGCGCTGAGGGGGAAGACGTATGCGGAACGCTTGCCGAAGGCGAAGAGGACGGAGAAGCTGGCGAGGTGTACGGCGTATTGTACGGCGCAGGGGTTTAAGATGGCGGCGACGGCGGAGTTTGTGAGGGAGCAGCATGGGGCGAAGACGAAGTTGTATGATGATTGCCTTTATACGGTCTACCATCTGCCGCTCTTGCCGGGTAACGAGGGGTATCGGCTGAGGAGTAGTCCGATTCTTAAGCATCCAGGTGGAAAAGCGGTGCTCGATGAAGAGATTGAGAGGAGCGAGGCAAGAGTGTACCATGAGGGATATTTCGAGGACACGGATGTGTACGGTGTGCGAGGCGGAGAAGAGAATCCAGTAAATGAGAGCGAGGATGATAGGATAAGGCGCGAAGATGACGAAAGACGTGGCAGGGAGGAGGAGAGGATAGCGGCGCAGGGCAAGAGGGGCGACAGTCCGAACCGACTCGCCCCAGACGCAACCACCTTCGCCGAAATGTTCGTCTTCTCGTACGGTGTCGTGGTGTTTTGGAACTTCACAGAGAGCCAGGAAAAGGACACCCTCGCCGATTTCACGTTTACCGAGATGGAAACGGGGCAGTCGATAATATCGCGGCCGCAGGATGAGGCGGACTTTGAGACGGAGGAGCTGCATTTCGAGTATAGCTCGTTTGTCGACAGGCCGAGAGTCTTTAATGATATGATTACGCTTCGGAGTGGTGATCATATGATTAAGCTTGCTATGAGCCATGCTATTGCTCAGAGCACGAAGTTGAGCTTTTTCGAGGAGAAGATGTCGCAGACGATGATTGATGCCCAGCATGTCCCGAAGCGCCTCGCTCTGACAGGAGAACTGGGGATGTCTCGTCCTGAAGTTGTCAAGATTCTCGGGCGACTGTTCAAGAGTCGTGTCGACGTGAATCTCTGTGAGTATTTCCTTGTTGCTCTTTTTCCCGTGTCAAGTTACTGATATCCACACAGCATCCAACATCCTGGACGTCCCCAATTTCTTCTGGGACTCGGAGCCCACGCTCCACCCTCTCTATTTCGCCGTTCGCGAGTACCTCGAGATTACCCCCCGCATCAAGGTTCTCAACGAGCGCTGCCGCGTCTTCCTCGAGCTCGCCGAGATACTCACCGACTCCATCTCCGACACCAAAATGAGCAATATCACATGGATCATCATCATCCTGATCGCCGTCAGTATCATCGTCACCGTCTCGGAAGTCGTGCTGCGCTTTGGGATGCTGCAGAGTGGACGACACTCCAATGTGCCGGGAGTTTGTGGTCTGACTAGAGTTGGGGCGTTTGGTGGCGGGAACAATAATCTGACGAGGATAAGAGAGAAGTTGACGGATGATGATATGCAGCAGTTGTGCGGGATGCCTTATATTCAGACGACGTTTAAGGAGTTGTGAGCGAATACCCCGTGTAACAAAGGGGGCTAAAAAAAAAAGCTTCCCTCACCCAACACTTGAACAGGCAACCTCGTACCAAAACCATCATACCCAGAAAGCGAGCCTCGGGGGGATCCTCACTCGAACTGACGACCTGGGCACGGCAAAAAAATACAAAAAAACAACAAAAAATGTAGCCCGATCCAGAATCGAACTGGAGTTATCCATCATTTCTCAATCAGCCGCAAGCTCAAGATATCCAAATCTGAGCCTGAAGTATCCAAGAAGTGGCTGATCAATTGAGAGACGGAAGTCTTACCACTAGACCACCGGGCCTTTTGAATTGAAGAGTTCCCGTGTAGAGCGGCAGATAAGGCGGCAGCTCCTTTATTCTTTGTGCGGCGGCATAGGCGGCATAAGCGGGGTGTATAATTACCTAATTCGTGTTTGTGCGGGTCGCACAGCTCGTTGTATTGTTGTGTCTGTTGGGGTTGGGCGCGGGGCTTGGGGATAGGAGTATTGGGCATTGGGCGTTGAGGACACGGTTGTTGGGATTAATCATTTCATAGCGAATCACATACATGATATCCCTTGTATCCCCTTTCTCCTCGTACCGCCCTTTATGGGAAACCCCTTTATGTGAATGAAAGAAATTCTGTACGATCTTGCTCACAGGTTCCAATTCACAGCCTGCCCCTCCCTCCCAGAATCCTTCACTTCCCACTCCCCTTTAATAACATCAATCAGCAACTTCAGCGCCTCCACCGCGAAATGCACCATATTCTCCTCTCGGTCCCACGATCCTGTGTCTACCTCCCTAGTGAATGTGCCTTCGGGGGTTGAGACAGCGAGGGCGACATAGCCGCTGTTTATCTGTTAGTCGCTTCCCCTCGCACCCAGATCGCCGCTTGGCCAGCTACCTGGACTTTTCTGATGCCATGACATAAATGGCAGAGGTAGAGTAGAGGGAGAGGCAACTTACGGAGTTCGGTTCCTGGCTGTTCCACCGGTGGGGCCTGCGGTGCCGGACTCGCAGATGGTGTAGGTGCTGTCGAGTTTCCCGCGGACGTTGTCTGCGAGCTTGGAGACTACGGATAGGGATGGGCCGGTGTAGGACTTAACGTCCTCTTCTGTCCAGCCGGCTGGGGGGATGTTAGTTTTGTGTGTTAGGTGGATACGGTGCAAAGATGGGGTATCATTGGGGTTCTGATGGGCGTAGGGGGTGTTGGAGCATACAGTAAATGAGCATGGACATGAAGGCAAAGGCAAAGGCAAAGACAAAGACAAACATAACTTACCAAACTGCACCCGTGAAGGGAGGGTATACAACTTCCCCAACTATCAGTTCTCACACTCCATAATCCCTCTTTCTCTCCGTCCCATTTACTACAACACGGTCCGCAGAAAGGAACTCACATACCGTCAACCCGCCCTTGTAAAATCTGCTCGCACCCGGCGTGCTCAGCAATGCAGCCGAGATAATCCCTCCGGCAGCCTGCACGACGTATCAGCACCGGCATCTCGGTCAGGACTCGCTTTAATGAGTGATGTGTTGACGGGATGGAGGAGGAGATGGGCATGTGACCGTCGAGAAGCACGGGTGGTTGCGTAACGTTGGAAGAGACGCAGGATCAAATGAGAAAATAAGTCACGTAAGGGGCTTCATGGGGAGAGGGCTGATGGTATAAACTGTGTACGCACTGTCTCGGCCACAGAAACTGTTTCATGGCGTCCTCGGAGGAGCTCGGCGGCCTCTTTCACTAGAGGCACGAGGGGACGAGGCGGGAAAGAGGGGTTTAAGCCGAACATGCCGATTTTGGGACGTTTCGAGATACAGGCGACGATAACTAGAAGTAGAAAGTAGGATATTTGGGATGAAAGGGTCTATCTTGTTGGTGTTGGTAACCCAGTAAACGGGTGTGGACCCCTATGATGGTGTTGGCAGGATGACGTGGAAGCTTGCGGCCCGATGCACGAGATGCGTTGGGGTATGGAGGTATGGTATGGAGAACAAATGCACGCGGCTTACGATTATATTGGTTTATATCACGGGATTGTGGGGAATTGGTGGATTGTACGGGTTGATACAGGTAGATGGTAGAATTGAGGTATGTAAGCGGTTTTTATTTTCTTTTCTTTATTAAATTATTTAACCAACTGTGATCTAAATGGTATAGAGGATTGAATATATATTAATATTCCCAAAACCTTGTTGGTAGATCTACTGAGCAAGTGCGTAGAAGAAGAAAAAGGGCGGAGTGGAAAATGGAGGAATCTTCCTGAAAAATAAAGAGCCTCTATGAAAGAATTGGCAAGAGTGGGTTGCTCTAGAACCAGGGTGCTTGCATAGCAAACTCACCGTATAACTGCTTCCAGGAATACATGTATAAATGCAGCGCCAGGTAGAAACATGCCAACAAGTTTGGCATCGCCACAACATGTCTTTCTCTCACTGGATCCCGCAGAGTCCCCCCCAACGAAGGAGGAGCCACATAAGCCGGCATACCTTCATGCCTCCCATGATGGGGAGAGGTTCTATGGCTCCGAGAGGACGAGATAGACGGGGTTTCTTCTCTAATCTAACCATCAGAGAGCAGAGAAGACCGCACGACAATAGACGAATGTCCATGAACGTGGGATATCCAAGGTTTCCGAACCCCAGAGAATTCCCGCCGCCACCAGGTTATCCCTATTACGAGTGGGACGAATTTTACGATCCTCAGCCGCCGACTGGTCCACGCCATGATCATCACCCTCACCCTCAGCCCCGGCCAAGACGTGGTCCCCATGTCGAGCGAGAGAAAGCGCACGAAGACCACACCGGCAACTTTGATAATGCATGCGCCAAATTGTTCCAACAGTTGGAGCAAGCTGAGCAGTTCTATCAAAATTTTCAACAGGAGTTTGATAACGAAGTCACGTCCATCAAAAAGTACGCGGGCGATAGCATTCTGAGGGAGCTGTGGTCTCGCCGGATCGGAGTTCCATCGTCCCGCCGAGATTCCATCAAAAGCGAAGACGAGGTCAACGAGTGGGAGGACCAATTGCGAAAGCCGTGTCAGAAGTTTAAAATCCAGGCGACGAAACTGGACATGTGTCTGCAAAAGGCAGCTGCTGCCGTGATTCCAATCCCAAAGTCAAGAAAGGATGAAACGAGTGTGGACTCGGCAAAACTCCTCCAGGACAAGATCGAAACTTCTGGAGAAGGGATTCTGTGTCTCTTGAGCAAAGTATATCGCTCGAGGCAATATTGCTCTGAACTAGTGAAGGAATTGGGGCAGCTGAAGACGCTCGTCGATCCTCAGAAACTTCAGGACGGCGACGGGCAAGAAGATGGTTTCGGTGGTAATATTGTTGAGTATGGACCAACGGCCGATATCCAGTTCTGAGGTGTCTTGCTAGGACGGGTGCTGGTGCTGCCACCTCGATCGCGGAGTTTACTAAATTCCAAATCATAAGAAATATTAGTAGTATCCCATACCACGGTGAATACAAATCCCACATACCTGGAAAAAAAAGTGTGGAGCGTCGTCCCCAACAGAGTAATCAGAATCGAATTGTACCAGCTCTACAGCAACAAGTCGCCATAGAGCCAGCACGTTGCGTATTGTACTTAAGTGTCATGCCTCTATAGTCACCGAGCCCCACCATCAGGTAGGGACACGGCGGTTCATCTGACATACACGATCTTCGCAATAGCCCTCCCATAGGAACGAACCACACGCCTTCTTCTCCCTCTCGAGATATACAAGACGCGGGCCCGCCCTGCTTTTCTGATGCCAATTGCAGACGTGAAACACGCCAGGCCGTTACCGGCAGACCTATGCACCTTCCGAAGAAGGGAGTGAGGTGTTTTGAAGATTACTCCGAATTTCTCATATGCAAATAAGGTTTTGATCCGAAGATCTTTGACACGGAGCTTGCGCAGGTATCTGTTTGTAGCATAGAAACGCAACGTTGAGGGGGACGACGCTGAAGAAGAAAGAAGAGAGAAGAGAGCTTCGCGAGCTCTTGCAAATTATATTTTGTGACTCTGCGGCCGCGTGCCCCGCTTTGTCTCGGCTGCGGGTAAAATGACGCTAATAGGCGCCACGATTGGCTGTGACGTCACGTGTGTAGCTGTTGACGTGTGCAAGCCAGGCGCAGCAGCAGATCAAGGTGAAACCATGGAATTGCCAGGAGGTAGCTTCTGAACCTTTTCAACCACAACTCTTTGCGTCTTTGGAAATTTTTAATACGATATACTTACAAATACTGAGACCTCACAATGTGTAAGGGAATCTATTCCGCCCTGAAGACATGAGGGAGATTGCTAACACCCGCCAGGTATCGTCTTTACTTGTGGCGAACATGAGTTCGCCTCGGAATTGAAAGGTTACGAGGGCGTTACCTGCCAATGTCACAACTGTGTAAGTTGAAAATCGAGCGCCTTAGACTCAGGCCTTGGGTATTTTGGCAGAGCGATCCCATTATACAGTACGGAGTGTCACTAACCGCTGCGACTACAACAGGGAAACCACTCGGCGCATGTGATGAAGCGATGGAATTGGTTCACACTCTGCTTCGTTCCCATCCTACCGCTCTCTATGCACTCCTACCAAGATGTCGTCTGTCGGATTTGCGGCTTTGCGCAGCCTCTAGAGTATGGCCCCCCTGAATCTGCTCCCGGAATTGGGTATAAGAATATTAGCTGACTTTTGGCCGTAATAGTAACCGACAAGACGTCAAGGCACAACACAGCAGCGCAGGTAACGAGATGCAGCCACCACAAGGCCAGCCTGGACCTGGTCAGCAGCCTGGATGGGGTCCGCCTCAAGGTCAACAACAACCCGGTACAAAGTCAAACATGACGTACGGATAAACAGGCACTTGGTTACCAAGCGATGCGTTCAGGGTACTATGTGGCCAAGATATGCCAGCCAAGATATGCATTTGTGGAGGTCATCAATTTAAGTTAGGCGTTTGGGCTGGGGTGCTATAGGGCTAATGGGGCCATTGGTTTTTCTGAGGGGACAAGACGAATACCACTGTCGTCGTCGTCCAGGCTCATGGTTTGAGTTGGGTGCACGCTGTACCTTAGCAGCTTCGCAATCTCTCCCCGCGCATACCACGCGGTGTACTATAATAATATCTGACATTCTTATTCCTTGTGGGGCTTATCACTATCCGTCCTCATGGTTTCCATGCGCATGGGCTGATATGGGGGTGAAACCTATGCACCCCATCCTGCACCTGCAAAACAATCTCCCGTGCTCCTCCGATCCCAGAGCTTCAAACAAGGATCCACAACCCTGCCACTTCCGCCACTTGTCAGACGGCAATGACTTTGTTGATAAGAACTTTGTTTTCTAGCTCGTGACCCTTATCTTAAGCATGGGTTGGCATCTCTTATCATTGCACGTCCGTGCACACGTAAGCAGCACCCCAGCAGTGAAGTTAACTATCTGTGGGCTCCTTATCATTTATCAACGCCTCCATTTACGCCCACCTCGGTTTTTGCATGTCATCAACATCTGGATTCCTACCAATGCCAGTTGTCATGAATATCGTTGCGGCGCTTTGGCTTATCCCGGAGCTGGCCGGTATAGTATTACGGTACCACCCGGTATATGCTTCTCGGCGCTCTTTAGTGCTGTACCTTTAGCTGCGCTTCATCTCATACTGACAGATGCGTAGTTGAGGCAGCTCCCGAGCTTCAAATCCTTATTCCTATCAGTTATGACACCCTTGCTAGCATCGTAGCCAATGCCTCATTGGCTTGTGGCTAGGCCATGTCTTTGGCTTGACTATCTTCTTTCTTTCTGGGGTGCGCGAGATCTTATCTTCGTAGGTCTCCATAGCTATGACGGACACAGGTTTCATTGGACAGTTGTATTTTGACAGCATGTCGGTTTTTTGTTCATATATCAGTCTCTCAGCCCAGCTGGTGTATGAGATTGTATTTATTTCTATCTCTGCCTTAACACCTCCGAAACTGTCACATCTCGCCGTCTTCCAACTCTCACTTGAAGATCCAGATGGACGCAAACCATATTTCCGTCCCTCACCCATTGGGTCAAGCATGGGGCTATGGAATTATTCTTGGTAAGGCTTTATTATGCTTCTGTATCTACTACACACTCTGATACCAATGATTGCCAGGCCTCGGTTCCTTGTTCGCCCTTGGGATGGTGCTCGTAACCTGGATCCTCAAGCGCTACAACCATGAAGTTCAAACTTCCGAAATGTTCAGCACCGCTGGAAGAACAGTAAAATCAGGATTGGTGGCCTCTGCGGTTGTATCCAGTTGGACCTGGGCCGCGACATTACTCCAGAGCTCCAGTATGGCATACAAGTACGGGGTCTCTGGGCCATTCTGGTATGCGTCTGGCGCAACAGTGCAGATTATCTTATTTGCCACTCTCGCTATTGAGTTGAAGCGCCGTTCCCCCAATGCTCATGTGAGTACTTTGTCGTTCTGTTACATATAACCGTACTGAGTATCTCGAACAGACTTTCCTGGAAGTTATCAAGGCACGGTACGGCATGACCACGCATTTAGTCTTCGTTACCTTCGGTCTCTTCACAAACATCTTGGTCACAGCCATGCTCTTGACCGGCGGATCTTCAGCATTCACAGCCTTAACCGGTATTTCAACCCCGGCTGCATGCTTCCTGCTCCCACTAGGAGTCATCGTCTACACCATGTTCGGCGGCATGAAGGCCACTTTCTTAACAGACTACGTTCATACTGTCGTGCTTCTAATTATTATTATAATTTTTGCATTTACTGCGTATGCTACCAACCACATCATCGGCTCTCCAGGAGCAGTTTTCGACGCCCTTGTTGCTGCCACAGAGCGCCACCCAGTTGAAGGCAACGCAGGAGGGAGCTATCTAACTATGAGGTCCAAGGAAGGCGCCATCTTCTTTGTTATCAACATTATCGGAAACTTTGGAACCGTCTTTATGGACAATGTGTATTACAACCGGGGTATTGCAGCTTCCCCAGTCTCTGCGTTACCGGGATACATTATGGGTGGATTGTCTTGGTTTGCCATTCCATGGCTTTGCGCTACAACAATGGGCCTCTCAGCGCTCGCACTCGAGTCCCATTCTGTTTTCCCAACTTTCCCCGAGCGCATGTCGGCAGCTGATGTCTCCGCTGGTCTTGTGCTCCCTTATGCCGCTGTGGCTCTCTTGGGAAGTGGTGGAGCAGTGTGTGCTCTGCTTCTCATATTCATGGCCGTCACGTCCGCAACGTCTGCTGAACTCATTGCGGTCTCGACTATTTTCACATACGACATTTACCAAACCTATTTCAAGCCCGGTGCTTCCAGTCGCAGCCTAATCTACATGTCCCACGTCATGGTTGCTTGCTTTGGTATTGTCATGGCAGCATTCTCGACCGGTCTTTACTACGCTGGAATATCAATGGGCTTCTTGTACCTCATGATGGGTGTGATAATCTCGGCCGCCGTCCTCCCAGCCACGCTCACCCTGCTCTGGAGCAAACAGAACAAATGGGCCGCCATGCTTTCCCCTCCACTAGGACTCGTCTGCGCCCTGATCGCCTGGCTCGTCACATGCCAAAAGATGTTCGGCGAACTCACCGTCGAGACTCTCGGGTCCAACTACCCAATGCTTGCCGGAAACGTCGTTGCCCTCCTCTCCCCCGTCATCTTCATCCCAGCTCTCACATTTGGCCTCGGCGCCGACAACTACGACTGGGTGTCTATGGGCGAGATCCGGCGGAGTGACGACCATGAAATCGCCGAGGCGTCCGGCGTCGATCTCGAACTCGTCCCCGGAGAAGCCGTCGTCACCGAGGAGCAGCTCGCCGAAGAACAGCGCGTGCTCCTGCGCGCGTCCAAGGTCGCAAAGATTGCCACCATTTCAATGACGCTGGGATTTCTCGTTTTGTTCCCATTTCCCATGTACGGTTCGTCCTACGTCTTTAGCAAGCCGTTTTTCACCGGGTGGGTGGTCGTGGGGATTATCTGGATCTTCTGCTCGTTGTTCTGTGTTGGGGTATATCCGCTGTGGGAGGGTAGGCATAGTATGGCGCATACGTTCAAGGCGCTGTATTTGGATGCGACTGGGAAGCAGCATCCAAGCAAACATCATGCTCATGGTGCTATGATTGTGGAGGATGAGAAGAGTAGTGGGTCCGACACACCGCCAGAGAAGAAGGATTTGAGTTTAAGTGTGAGTGAGACGTGAGGTTTGTTCAGCGAGCGAGTTTTGTTAGGAATCTATCTTCCATAATAGTCTCCCGGTGCTTTCTTCACCATCATCAATCGCGCCGAGAAAACGATATCAATTCGTTACTGAGCGTGCTAATCAAATCCTGTTATTCTACTTGTTTCTTTTGCTTCCTTTAATCTAAACCAGTTGGTGTCAAAGAATCCCTCCCATCGCAACACAACCATTGTAGAATCATTCTCATCCCGCACAGTAATTCTACGCACAGCCACTCCTAGTTCGTAGCATCAATCCCAGCGCAGATTTTATAAAACAGGATACCGTCGCCATTAACATAGGGGTTTATATCGGTCCTAACGCAATTGTTGTGTTTCGGTTCGGTGCCTGCCGCATAGCTGAAGTCGAATTCCATTTGTCGATCGAAGCATTTATCGCGGATGGCGCTATTGCCAGCAAAGGTGTCCAATGTATCAAAGAGGCGGAAGCTCTTTATAGCCCAAGGGAACCTGAGGCATGGGGAGCACTCGTCAGCGGGGACATCAGTGCCGCCCTGGTTGGTTTCGTCGCCAGTACAGTCTTGATTCGAGTAGCCGATTAGATTGTAGGCTGAGGTTGTACCAAGGAGGAGAGTAGCGGCGGCGAGAGCTTTAGAGAAGAGCATCTTGAGAGTGGACTCGTTTAGGGAGAAGTTTGATGAGATAAATAGCATAGGATGGAATTCCCTTTAGCTTTATATACCTTATGAGAACCCCTCGTCGCATTTGCTCCTCTTCCTTCAAGCCATACCTGTGATTCAAACCTAGTTTAAAATCCGGCTTGTCTAACGACGGATTCCTAGTGCATCCTTCGCGTGGCTATTAGGACTGCTTTATAGGAATATTATCTTCGCTGTATTCTTCACGTGGTTGTTAGGACTGCTTTGTAGGAGTAAGATCTTCAGGGCATCCTTCGAGTGACGATCAGGACTACATTCTAAGAGTAAGATCTCCAAGTAAGGATTTTGTCTTCACTCAAATCTAACAATGATCGTCAAGCTTCCATCGCGGCTAACAATCACGTCATTAGAGTTATGTTCCGGTCTAACCGTGAGTTAATTATTTTCAGATCCTGCGATTAAATACTACGACCACCGTGGACGGTGCATCGCGTTCATCACGTCTTGGTAGACCCATTTATACCCACTTCTTACATTCCAACGTAGCTGCCGTTAGGTAGCTGAGGGGGATAACAGCCTCCGAGAGTCTAGTATAAAAACAAAATTGACTGTCGTGTTTAGATGTGTACGTCTACGGCATTCTCGACGCCCATCCATCACCCCCTTACAATTTCCCCTCCTCCCGATTCCTCACCCACCCCTCCAGTATGCTTCCCACATCCCTAAACCTCACCGGCTTCGTCATAAAAATGTCCATCCCGGACTCAAACGCCATCTCCTGGTCATTCTGGCTGCTGAACCCAGTCAACGCAATCACCAGCGCCGGCCGGATCGTCAGATCCAGTAGCGGCGGCGGCTTGATGCTGAGAAACCCCTCGCCAGCCGTGGCTGGAAAGGGGTACGACGGCGATACTAAGCCGAAGGGCAGTGCGGGCGAGGAGAGGGATTGCAGTTTCAAGGCGTAGGCTGCGCGGCGGTCCGCCTCGACGGCGCGGATGCGGCGCGTGGATTCGTAACCCGTCATTACCGGCATGGAGACGTCTGTTTGCACCGGAGGGTTAGAGTCTGTTGGTTGAGATAGGAGTGGGAAGGTATGAGATGACTCGGTGGAACAGGATGGAAAAATGTACCCATGAAGATGACGTCGAAACCATGGGGTCGGTTCTCGAATGCCTCGAGGGCAATGAGGCCGTTCGTGGCTTCCTCGTAGTCCCAGCCTTTCCGCTTCATGTACGTTGCGAGCAGCATCATGTTCACTGGGTTGTCCTGCGGGGGATAGTTAGTAGTTTAGCTGTCCGCCACGCTAGGTGCCCGCGCAATCACTGACCTCGACCAACAGCATCCTCGGCTTCACTGGAGGGCTAGGCGACGGCTCCGTAACCTATTCAGAGTCAAAATCGATTCCGATCCGGAGAGTCCGTGGCAGATGCCACTGGCTATTTTTACTCACAATCGCAGTCTCAATCTCCGGGTTCGGTGCGTCGCTCGATATTCCGCTCGCAAGGTCGCTCGCGTTCAATCTCACAGTCGTGCTACTCGACATCCTCTGAACCATCGTAGGTCTCGGTCTCGGCACATTCGTTTCTCCCTTCTTTATACCCTTCGTCAGTACATCAAGACTAATAATAGCATGTGGCGAGAAACTGGTGGATGACTTCAGGTCTCCCAATAGCCTCGGGTTACTAGTACCTGCACTTACCCTGGTATTTTGTGGTGAGACTACAGGCAAGACTAGTCCACCTGGTAGTTCCGCCGGGATGTCACGGTGATGATGTGTATTCGTCTCCTTCAGAGAGTCTTCGGCGTCGAGAATATTCAGTAGTGCTTTCGCCAGACGATGAGGACCGCACGGCTTGCCGACGAACTCCACCAGCTGACCGGCTTCAAACTGAGACATGTATATGTCCCTCCGGGCCCCGTTACTACACAGAATGAGCAGCAGCTGTGAACCGCTCCCAGCGAGTTTGGTGGACCGGAGAAACTCGGATTCATCCGAGATGACAATATCAACTACAGAGTCATCCGTCTCGATCGCCAGTCCGAACCACTCTGTGGCATATTTCCCGATGCACGCCTTCAGACTCGCATTCGCGCCCAGCTGCAGCTCCGACTTCCCTGCCGCATCGTCGAATCCGCGGATACTGACTGTGCGGCCGCGAGCGCGGCGCCGCACAGCAGTAATTGAATCCTCGGGCGCATCTACTGTCTCCACAGCTTCTGGCGATTCGTCTGATCCGGGCAGCCGGTTTTCTAATGGGAGCGTAAGCTTGATCTCCGTGCCCGTGCCGAGCTCACTGCGGACTTCGATCATCCCGTTGGATAGATCAACGATTTGCTTCACAATACTCATACCCAGTCCGGTTCCTGGAGCGGTTACGTCCTCCTTGAGACCCGGTTAGCATTTACTACAATGACCTGGGGTGACAGATCGGAAAGTGAAAACTTTCGAACCTGGGTGAACGGCATGAACAATTTTGTCTTCATGAATTCACTAGACATTCCCTGCCCAGAATCCGACACGGTCATCGTGATCATGGTCCTGCCGTCGCTATTCACATTCGCGTTCACAGATGGTATGTTCTGGGCCTCGAGTTTCACCTTAATATAGCCATCACTTGTATACTTTAATGAGTTCCCAAATAAATTCATTGTCAAGCGCCTCCAAGTTCCGGGGACGGTCGGGAACTTCCAGTCCTCCCGAAAGTCTATATCTATGATGACGGTAATCGAATCATTAGTGAAGTTGCATTGTAGCTTATCCGACGTCTTCGCATTTGCATCACTGATGTTCAACGATTCGCGCATTCGGCTCGTGGTCGTATCCGCCAGGCCTTGCGACGAGAGTCCATTGAATTCGAATCCGGCGAAAACCCCATCTAGCACCTCTTCAATAATGGCAGAGACATCGAGGTTGGCAACACTTCCCATCGGCTGCGTACATACCTGGCCGAATTTCTTAATCTTTGAAAAGTCCAAAACGTGTTCAATCGTGTCCAGCAACGTCCGGCCACAAATGTCTACTGTATCGACTAGATTCCGCTGGAATCCATCTAGGGCGGTGTCTGCTAGGAATTCTACACTTGCTAGAATCCCATGGAGCGGGCTCCTCAGCTCGTGACTAACGTTGCTGATAAAGTCGTCCTTTGCGAGGTCTGAGCTGATGGTATTCAGCCGCGTAACCTCTGACATGACACTATTTCCAAACGCTATGAGATACGACAGATGATTTTTAATAGAAAAGATGCGAGTCGCAGAGGCTGACCAGGCGAAGGATCCCACAAAGCATCCAGATGTTGAATCATACAGGGGTACAAAGAATATTTGCCGCGCGCCAGGAAACGCTATCAATAGGCGCAGAATCTCGCCTCGTTTACGAGCATTGTGACGAGCACGCTTGGCGTCAAAGGATGCAGTGGTGATGGTCTCTTGCGACCCGTTCTCCGTAGCAATCTCCGCAGGGGTATTGACCGGCCCATGCTCATCGAAGAAAAAGAGCTTTCCGAGCGGGTAGCGCCGTACAAGAGAGGTGAGGAGACTCTGATCGATGGCCGTAAAGCCGGCGTCAGGCCCCATGGCGCGGTCATCCCACGAAGATGATTCCCGCGTGGAGTAACCTAAAACGTCGGATTTCAGCTTCGTTGCAATATCACCTGTATGGTTGGAGCGCTGGACTTTGGGGCGCGGTCCCGGCCTGACTTCACTGTCACTCGAGCTATCAGACTTTTTATCCTCCATTCGGCGCGGATCCGTCTCGAGGGTGCTACGGCCTTGGTAGTATCTAAACGGAGCATCGAAGAACACCGCTCCATCAATCTCCATGCCTTCCCTGATGAGATTCGAGGCACGCGAGAACGTAGTCCGAAGCTGATTCGAGAAACCGTCATTCGCAAATGCGGCATCTTTCCCGCCGGGCATCTTTCTCGAGGCATCGTCAGGGCCTTCAAAGACGGATTTCAGCGTCGGGACCTGCGATGTCGAAGAGCTCCAGGGCGAGTTGTTGAAGTTGAAGCGCGCATCCGTATTGTTGCCGCCGTGTTGCAGGGGAGATTGTGTCTGGCTCATAGAGGAGGTGCGGGATTCGGACAGGACGGTCGCGGACTGAGAGGATCGGGTGGGTACAGATGAATCGACGTCTTTCCTGCTTTGGGAATACCTTTCGGTTACATCATTCTTGTTACTTTCCCAATGAAAGCCTACCCCAGCCCCAGCCGGAAGGTTATACTTCTTTAGTCGCTGCCAGTCACCGTCCATTGTGCCCTCGCCTTCAATGAAGGCATGAAGGGCCTGGCTCATCATTGTCACTCTGACAATGTCTTCCTTCGCTCGTATATTCTCCAGATGATCCATCACCGTAGCCGCCATCGTCGTCAAGAACTGGGCCTGCTCAAGACTAAAGTCGGTCCTCGGCCTGTCGTCGACAACATACACACATCCGATATTGACGCCCTTCTTGTTGGTCAAGGCCACGCCGCAATAGAATCTCAAGAATGGCGTATCCTTGACGCAGTCCAGCTTGCTCATATTTTCATCGAGCCGTAGATCCGGAACCAGGAACACCGGAGTCATCTCCGCCGTCGTGTCTTGATTTGGCACAAGACATAATGTCTGTTCGCAAAGAGAGGCGACGCGCGGGACTCTGGCGCCACTGATGGACAGAGAGGCATTCTGGGCATGACCGTCGTCATCGATGAGACTCAAATTGCTTGTGGATTCAGCGAGGAAGTATTCATTCTCGTGATCGATGAGGGAGACAATGGCCCGTTGTGAGTCTAGGCGGAGAGCAATGAGTTGGGCAAAGGCCGTAAGTGCAGTGTCGGAAAAGGACTTTTGGGTGTTGAAGTTTGTGTCTGCATGCTGTTCTTGCTCGTGTTCTGCTGTGCCTCCAGCTGCGTCTGACGGAGATGACGGCGGGCCTAGCTCTGTAATATTCTTGGGTTGATAGTACCTGCAGTCGTTAGATGCCTATTAGAGATATCTTGCCATTGACCATCACTGATCACCACTGAGTAACTGACCTGTAGACTTCTCTGGCACGAAACGTCTCTGCGCTGTCTGTAGTTGACATCGTCGAATAGCTTGATCCGGAATCAGGAACACCGGAGGTATCTCCGGCGTCGTGTCTTGATTCGTCACGAGACATGTGAAGTTGAAGTTGAAGACGAACTTCACAGTCGTATATTCATTTGAGGTCAGTCAGGCATCAGGAACCAATTAAAGCGGAGTAGTGGTTGTGTAAAGGGTCAGTTCTTGAAGATGCATATCTCAGAGACCCTTATGGCCTTTACGTGGCGGGGTACTGCAAAGATGAAAGTATAGATAATCTAATCTAAAGGTGGGCGTTTGGCGTTTAGCGTTTGGCGTTTGGCAGTGCGGATCCGACGATTACGACTGGCAGAACACGTAATGGTAAGCGGGCTTTGGAGAAAGGATGTACCTAGCGTGGGCACTAGTTTCAGATATAGTTAGCCTAAGATTATATATAGCAGGAACAGGCGATCATTATTCAAGGTAGAATAGACGTCCATTATAAAACCCCCTAAATAAACTTACACAGCAAGAAATGCGCAGAGAACTACATTTGTTAGTAGTCTTATATAGGTCATTATACCTTATATATAATTACGAGACCAGCATTTCTTCCCATATCTAGTCCGGCACCGCAAGAACTGTTTTTTAAATAAAGTGTAGAGAATCCTCATTGTCATCTTCGAGCAACATTCTAGAAAAACGGACTTGATGACAATATAACATAGATTTATCAGTCCCACCCAGGCACCCGCTGCAGAGGAGTTTATACTCCAATCGGATTGGTGCATAAATGCCAGTGAAAAGCTCGAGGGACAAAAGGAGCGGGCGCGTAAGCTCTCGAGAAGGAGCGTTCTACCCGAACTGGTTGCATCAGCAATAATCGAGGAGATGGCGTGGAGTAAATAGAAGTCCCCCACGAAAACCAACCCCTGCCTCTCATAGTAACCAACAGTGAGAAATGCACGATAACAACAACAATAAGAACCCGGTGGTGAGAAGTGAGAAATCCAAATGACAGCATAACCCATCACCACCCAACAACAGCAACAACACCGCCAACAAGAGCACCCCACCCCTCAGCCATCGCCCC
>JPJV01002336.1:0-33221 GCA_000750745.1 Pseudogymnoascus sp. VKM F-4281 (FW-2241)
GTTGGTGGTCTGTTGCGTCGTAGCCGTTGAAGCCGCGGGTGGTGAGGCGGGAGGGGTCGGTGCGGAGGAGGCAGGAGGTTTGCCAGGAGTTGATGAGGGCGGTTTGGGCGGTGGGGAAGTCGGAGCCGCGGTCGACTATCCAGCCTACTTTCTTTGAGTCGACTGGGGCGGGGGACACGATGCGGGCGCCCAGCGCGGAGTATGCGCCTGCGCCGCCGAGGATGTTGTATTGGGGTGGTTTTGGAGGTGGGTATTGTATTTCATCTGTGAGTTGTTAGAGACAAATTCGGAATCAGCCAGTGGCCAAGGTAATAAGTAAATGGCAGATTGGGTTCTAAGTAACGGTCCTTTCAGATACGCCAAAAGTCATTTCGAAAGGCTCAAGGTCTTCATCTATGAACGGAGAAAAACATTCCAGACTGGAGATGAGAGAATAAGAGGCAATAGTAGATAAATATTAAGTTATAGAGGCGAGACTGAGCTTATATCAAACTTGTAGCAGAGTCTCAAATCCCAAACTATTCACATATGTTGGCAAGGTATGTATACATGCATCCCCGGCCCGTATAATAGATAACTGGTACATACAACACACCGATGCCGGCGTTATTGACGCCTGTGAAGGATAGACAGACAGACAAACAGACAGAGAATAAACACAGCAGCTTACCAAGAATGAACATCCCAAGAGTGCAGAAGTCTATCTCCTGGTCTGGGTTGAGTTCCTCCACGTCCATAGTGGCCATTTTCTGTGGTATCATTTAATTTGTAAAGTTATCGAGTTTGGCAAGCCACTCTTGACAAGACAAGAAGCAACGAACGACGACGACGACAGCGACGACGATGGCGACGACGACGACGAGGCTGAGGGTTTTATTTGTGGCGGCAAAAATTAGATGCTGGGTCCGCCGGTCCACGTCCACCGTGCCAGCTACTGAGTACCAGCCCACCGCTCTCCCAACCCACCGCAAGGCTCTGTCGCAGCCTTGTCCCTTCCCTTTCCCTTTCCACTGTCTTACCATATACATACGAGTACCACTTACACTCCACTTTCAGGAGGTCGGATTAAAATATCGCCGACTTCCGTCTAATTTACTGTGGAAAGTGGCCCGACGAGCTACTAATCGCATCGCTACAGTACTTACGAGTACTCTACGACCACGACGACTTGTTTATGTCAGCCTACGCCATTGTTATCAACACAATTAAACTGTTCAACCCTTCAGTCCTTTCTTCGCTGTTCGCTGTACAAACTATATATTATCCTTACATACGTCGATATATATTACTATCATTGCGCTTTCCTGCATGAGGCTGTAGTTGCTGTCTTTTGACGTTCGCATCTCCCTTCCTCCATTGGCTTACCCGCAATTACAACGTCTGGCAAGAACTGTCTGCCTGTCCACCTGTCCGCCCTGCCTGTCTGCGCCTTCCTTCTTTCAAATCATTCTGCATCCCAGAGCTACACAAGATGTCTGCCAACATGAACAACATGACAACTCTCATTAAGAGGTAAACCCCCATTCAATTCTCTCCTCCCATCTCCAAAAGCACTTCAGGCGTTGCGCCTACCCTCCATTCAATATGACGAGCAAACCTATTTGGGCAATCAGGACGAACGGCACGCTAACTAGACTGCTTCACAGGTTGGAGGCTGCTACATCCAGGTTGGAGGACTTGGTGACACCGGCCTTTGAGGACCCAGCAGGAACAACGCCAAAAGAAAACAGCAGCAATTCCACAACCACCCGAAGCAACCCTGTGTCAGAGGGCAACTCGCCCGAGCATGCTGTCCCTGCGCCTCCGGCTGCCGCCGCCGCTGCATCGACCGTATCTCCTCCCAAACCAGCCGAGGACCCAGTGCCCGAGTCTGTTGAGGACTTTGATACCTTCTTGAACACATCGGTCAAGAAGTATGTCGACCTCAGTAATGAAATCGGCGGCGCCATTGCAGCTCAGGTATGAAACAAAACTCCAGGGTATCATCATAAACTCACCAATTACCAGGCAGCACGAGTCGCACAGGTATTCCAAAATGAGCGCACGCTGCTCCTCATCTCCACGATGTCCAAGAAGCCAGAGTCGGCTGGGAGCGACTATATGGAGCTCCTCAAGCCTCTTCAGCAAGAGATCAGAACGGTTATCGATGTAAAGGAGTCGAACCGAGGCTCAGAACTCATAAACCAGCTCAGTGCTGTTGCCGAGAGTATAGGGGTCATCGCCTGGGTCACAATGGACAACAAGCCGTTCAAGCATGTTGATGACAGCTTGGGATCTGCTCAATACTTTGGAAACCGGGTCCTGAAGGAGTTTAAAGAGAAGTGAGTCTTTCCATGATGTCAGTTTTTTACGACATATTAATAAGAATCCAGGGACCCGAAACAAGTGCAATGGATCCAATCTTACTACCAGATCTTCAAGGACCTGAGCGAATATGTCAAGAACACATTTCCCCACGGACTGACATGGAATGCGAACGGTGTCAGCCCAAAGGAGGCCATGAAAATCGTTAACTCACCTTCCTCTTCACCGTCGACGACGACGACGACGAGTGCAGGTGCAGGAGGATCGCCGCCTCCCCCTCCACCTCCACCCCCACCAGGCCCAGCACCAAAGCTTGATATAAAAGAGGCAGCGAAACCTGCGGCAGCTGTAGGAGGGATTGGCGCAGTTTTCTCGGAGCTGAACAAGGGCGATTCAGTGACTAAGGGCCTTAAGAAAGTAAGCGCGGACGAAATGACACACAAGAATCCATCGCTACGTGCTAGCTCCCTGGTCCCAGACCGAAGCGAAAGCCTGAGCCCTACGTCGTCCATCAATCGCAACAAGAGCCCTGCGCCGCGCAAAACTCCAAAGCCGGAGTCGCTGAGAACCAAGAAGCCCCCGAAGAAGGAGCTTGACGGGAACAAGTGGATTATCGAGCACTACGATAACGAGTCTGAGCCGATTGAGATTGAAGCTTCCATCTCTCAATCTATCCTCATCAGCAGGTGCAGCAAGACCACTATTAGAATCATTGGAAAAGCCAATGCCATTTCGATTGACAACTCACCCCGCCTGTCTCTCGTCATCGACTCTCTCGTCTCATCCGTTGACGTTATCAAGTCCTCCAACTTCGCATTGCAGGTTCTTGGCACACTGCCAACTATTCTCCTTGACCAGGTCGATGGCGCTCAGGTGTACCTGGGCAAGGATAGCATGAACACGGAGGTCTTTTCCAGCAAGTGCTCAAGCATTAACTTGAATATCATCTCTGGCGAAGACGAGGACTATAAGGAGGTTGCGCTACCAGAGCAGATTCGCACCTATATTGGTAACAATGGCCAGCTCATTAGCGAGATTGTAGAGCATGCCGGTTAGATAGGATTTCTGGGGGGAGCTGTTTATATCTGTATTGATAGGTGTGTCTCTGTTGATATCAGAGTTGCATGGGGTCGTTGTAGAGCGTGACAGTCATATTACTTTAGCAATTGAAGTGTCTTTGTTTGTCAAGAGTCTTCTCGTATTTTTACTGATATTGACCTTCCCTCTATGATCCTTGATTCGACTCCAAATATGTACAAACACAACCATCCAACATATTATGCCGACTTCTTCCCCTCCTTGACCTCCTTCTCATGCTCAATAATCTGCTTGCTCCAGCTATGCCCAGTTAGTATTCATGACGGTATGCACTGCACGCTGTGTCAAGAGATTGCACATACTATCGACTTGGGTAGAAGCGTCCCTGCTCTGGGAACTTCGTCCGGTACTCGTTCTCGGCGCTGAACTTCCATGCCATTGCCGTGACTCCGAAAATAGCGCCCAACATCACCGCGGTGTTGACCTTCCAGTTCTTAGGCTGTGTGTACCAGCCACCAGCTGGTGACCAGACGTGCTTGGGGTATCTGCAGTTTGGTTAGTTGTTGCCCTCAGGATCGTTGTTGTGGAGAGCTCGCGACGTACGGAACTTTTGCGCCGCCACCCTGATAAACATTAGCACGCAGACGACATATCTCAGAAGTCCAATTGACTTACCATCTTGATGAATTGGCTGTAATCGTGGTGGTTGATGTTCCCTCCAACGCGAATTTCGGGATGAGGTTGGATGGTGAGGGACTTCCCGGCCGCTTAGTCATCACCTAATGAGGCACGAGATCTTTCTCGCAAGCTTTAAAAATTATTGGCCGCGCATCTCCTCCCCTACCGCAGCAGTCGCCCCAAACGCCGCCAAGTCGCCCTTTTACGAATTGCATACCGGACCGGCGAGGCCATAAAAGAGGAGGACATATACATTATACCCAATGAAGAGTTTACGGGTGGCCGAGAAATGGACGGGCCAGCTGTTGGCAAGGAGGACTGCAAGACCCTGCTGCATCCGACAACAGCGCCAACAAGGCCAGCAGCAGCTTGTACGAGGCATTGCCACCACCAGGCAATTGTCGAGTGCGGCAGCCGCAGCGGACGAAGTTATTTTTGAAGATGAAGCCCTCAATCCGTTCCGCCAAGCACCCGAGGAGACCTTCCCATCACCCCTACCCAGCGCCGCGAACACCTCCGCCAAGCTGGCAGCACTACACGCCCGTCTCGGGCTTCCGCAGAAGCTACCCGTGGAGACTCTTGCGAGGACGCTCGTCGACCCCTCTGCCGACCCCTCGAGAGACTTCAACAACGCCTCCCTCCGCCTAGTCGGATCCTCGCTCCTCTCCTACCACGTCACCGAGTGGATCCTCTGCACCTACCCCCGTCTCCCCATGGCCGTCCTCTACGCCTCCATGAACGCCTACGTCGGCCCCGCCACGCTCGCCAAACTCGCGCAAGAATGGGGTGTCGAATCCGCCGCCATGCCAGGCTCAGAAGTTGACCCAGGTCTCCTTCAGTTCTCGAAGCTCAAGCCAGGCAGCCAGCTGCCGACGGCGACTTCGGAGCGCCCAAACGACGACCAGAACTACCGCCGCGGAATGAGCAGTCGCGTTGTCTACGACGACGAGTTCGGTGACGTGGTGAGCAAGTTCTCGCTGTCCGAGGCGCAGACCTCGGAGACGGCTCACGCGAACTTTGTGCGCGCCCTCGTTGGCGCGGTGTACATGCACAGCGGGCGGACGGCAGCCAAGGCGTTTATCCGCGCACACATCCTGTCGCGGCACCTCGCGATCGAGAAGCTGTTTGTGTTTGAGACGGCGACGCGGGATCTGTCGCGGCTGTGTGCGCGTGAGGACTTCGAGTTCCCTGTTGCCAGGCTGCTGAGCGAGACGGGACGGAACAGCAGACATCCGGTGTATGTGGTGGGGATCTTCAGTGGGAAGGATAAACTGGGTGAGGCGGCGGGTGCAAGTCTCGGGGAAGCGAAGACGAGGGCTGCGATTGCGGCGTTGAAGGCGTGGTATATGTATTCGCCGGTTGCTGGCCAGGGAACCAATGCGCCGGTACCGAGTGATGTTGAGGAAGGGGGGAAGTGGGAGGGAGCGCATATTGATATGGGTGAGATTGTGGCATGTTAGATGGGTGGAATGGGGGGGCTTTTGTATGTATAGACTGTATGATGGATTTGGGGCATGGGAACGAACGGTGGGAGACTCGTGTATTGGACTACTAGCGGGAATTAGGGATGGGAGATAGCATCGTCCTTGCGCGCATGCTGGGAGTACTATTTGTGGATAGTTGTACAATATACTGGCTGCTCATGTAGAATTCAATGCACACCTCTCGAACATGAATAGATATGCTTTCACAGATGCAAATATCAACCATAATACACATGCGTGGTGTCCAAAGACCGAATGTATGCAGGCAGATCAAACGCAAGATTTTATGCCACCAATATAACAAAACCCCCCATATCCTAATCCATGTCTCTCATACAGATGCTACCATTCCTAATGCTGGTAGCTATATCGAACCTCCCTCGAGATACCCAAACGCCCAACAATAATTTTTCGAGGCAAGCAAACGAAAAGCGTCCAATTAAATTAATTGCCTACGACGCAGCGGCCGGTGCTGGCGCCTCCTTGGTGTCAACCCTCTTAGCTGGCGCCTGTCCTGCTCCTCCATCATCCTCACGCGCACGCTTGTTGCTGTCGCCTCCTTCCGGCGCGGTAGCCTTGGCAGCACTATCATTCAGTCAGTAGGAGTTGCAAATAGTCAGGAATACCTCCACTTACGCCTCCTCGTTCCTGTTGTTATCCGGGCGTGGTCCCCTAGACTCGCGGTTGGGGTTGCCACCACGTCCACCACGGCCTCCACGTCCACCGCGTCCACCGCGTCCACCACGACCCCTCTTGTTATCCCTGAACCCGTTGCTCTGGTCGTCATCACGGCGTCTCTTCCAGTCACTCGGGTCGCGGTCGCCTCCACGGCCTCCACGTCCACCACGGCCACCGCCACGGGTCTTGGTCTCCTTTGGCTTCCTCACGCCGTCGGCAATCTCCTTGTTGCACTTGATGACATAGTCGGCCTTGGACATGATCTCGAGCTCGTGCTCGCCCTTCCACTTCGGCTTAGGGTCCAGCGCGACAAACGCCTTTGCCAGCTCCTCGCTCGCAAACTCGACATACACGGACCCCTTGAAGGCCTTGGTGTCGTCGTCGCGGCGGAGGCGAACAGCGTTGGTGGGGCCGTACTGCGCGAAGAAAGCCTCAATGTCGAACTGGGTGGTTGCCTCCTCGTCGCCGAAGCCCTTGGCGTAGACGGAGCGCGCCTCCTTCGCCTTGGACAGCTCGGCGGCTTCGGATCCCTGGTTCTTTCTCAGAGGCACCTTGCGCTTGACGACTTCCTCGCCGGCTGCGCCGCTGACCTCGACGACGGCGGAGGTCTTCAGCGCCTCGACGATGGCCTCGTAGGGCTGGAAACGCTTCATGCGGCCAAATTCGTGGACCTTCTTCAGCGACACGGGCTTGTTCTCGGATCCGCCGGTCAATTCGAGCATGAAGTCGTCGGTGGGGAGGTTTGAGTCACCGAAGTAGAAGTCAACCTTCACAGCTGTCAGTATTTGTCAAGAACTCGGGAACGGCTACGGCGCATACCTGTGCGCGAATCTCGGACGGGTTATCCGTGATTGGGAGCTTAGATGGGTCGAACTTGCTCTTGCTCTCGTATTTCTTGAACACGCGTGGTCCTCTGTCCTGGCCATTGCGCTGGTATCCTCCCTTCCTGGAAGAGCTGTCCTTCGCCTCCTCTCCAGTCTTTTCGGCGCCGTTGGCAGAGGTCTCGGTGGCAGCAGCTACAGGAGCAGCATCCGCTGCTGGCGCAGTCTCTGTCTTCTCTGGCGCAGCTTCTGCCGCCGCTGGGACTTCTGCAGGCGCAGTGGTTGCGACAGGCTCGGCCACCTTGGCAACCTCAGGAACGGACTCCGACATATTAATTCTTTTGTTGACGGATTGACCTGCAAACAGTTGAAATGTGTGCCTAAATATATCTTGCAGGTCAATGTTGGTATGGTGGTTGCGGTGATGAGGGAAAAGGCGGGGTGAAAGGTTGGTAACAGGCGTCACAAGCTGCACTGTCTTTTGCTTTCTTGTCAAGAAATAATTCTGTTATGCACATATAAAGATTTCACATAAAAATAATATTTGGGGTTTCGCACGGCAAAATAGGCAGCTGCAGTTTTTATGCGTAGTTTTGTGCAAGGCTTTCCCACATGGCGCCGGCAACTTCCGTGCCTTCCCCCGGCTGCCTGCCCTTCACGTGCCCTTTACTCGACATTTCCCATATTTTCACTTGGCTGTCTATCTACTAATTAAATAATTGAAGAGCCACTAAACGACTATATATCTGTATTCTCCATTTTCCAGTCATTCAAATTTTGAAAGACCTCCTCCGTTTTGGGATGATGACGGCCGTAGACTTGTTCATACGCCTGTGCGCTTGTCTCCACGAGTGTAATTGCCTCCCTATTGCGGCTTTGGAATTTCAGTGTTATCGCAAGTCTTATCCTCATGCTTGCAGATTCTAGATCTTCTATCCCAAGCACCTTCTCCATTCCTTTTAGAGCTCGCCAGAACATCGTTTCGGCCTCTTCATACTTGCCCTGGCTCGACAACAACACCCCAACCTGGCTAACACAATTAAGCGTGACTAGGTGCTCTACCCCAAGCGCCTTCTCCATTCCTTCTAGAGCTCGCTGGTACATCGTTTTTGCCTCTTTATACTTGCCCTGGTTCAACAACATCTCCCCAACCTGTCTAACAGAAGTAAGCGTGTCTGGGTGCTCTACTCCAAGCACCTTCTCCATTCCTTTTAGAGCTCGCCGGAACATCGTTTCGGCTTCTTCATACTTGCCCTGGTTCAACAACATCACCCCAACCTCGCCAACAGAAATAAGCGTGTCTGGGTGCTCTACCCCAAGCACCTTCTCCATTCCTTCTAGAGCTCGCCAGAACATCGTTTCAGCCTCTTTGTACTTGCCCTGGTTCCACAATATATACCCAAGCCCAGTAAGGGAATTAAGCGTGTCTGGGTGCTCTACCCCAAGCACCTTCTCCATTCCTTCTAGAGCTCGCTGGTACATTGTTTCTGCCTCTTTGTACTTGCTCTGGCTCGACAATATAACCCCAAGCCCAGTAAGGCACATAAGCGTGCTTTGGTGCTCTACCCCAAGAACCTTCTCCGTTCCTTCTAGAGCTCGCTGGTACATAGTTTCTGCCTCTTTATCCTTGCTCTGGCTCGACAATACGAACCCAAGCCCAATAAGGCACATAAGCGTGCTTTGGTCCTCTACCCCAAGAACCTTCTCCATTCCTTCTAGAGCTCGCTGGTACATCGTTTCTGCCTCTTTAAGCTTGCTCTGGCTCGTCAATACAGACCCAAGCCTATGACGGCAAATAAGCGTGATTCGATGTTCTATTCCAAGCACCTTCTCACTCATTGCTAATTCAGCCCGTCCTATATTCTCCGCTGCTACATACTCACCTACTTCTCGAAGATACAATACTGTCAGATTTGCAATTATTGCTCGATCTAGCATTGCTTTCTCATCTTCATAAGCATAGCCAAGAACCTTTCGCGCGTGCGGAACGAGCATTCGGCAAGTCGCCCATGTCTCGTACGCCCCGCTTGGGAAAGCATCAGCCATAATCCTCAGCGACGCCTTCTCCCACCTGCCTAGTTGTTTCTGTACATCTAGCCACTTCCTCGTCGCTAGCTGCACCAAGTTGTGCATCCCAAACAAACGCCCCTCGACCTGCTTCTCTAGCTTCTCCATACCTTGAGTCTTAATCAAGGAGAAGCTTGTTAATGATCCCACTGCATCCTCAAATTGCAGCCTACTTTTGCCATCGTATAGAATAGATTCCGGTATCCCCTGCCTGTCAAACATGGCCATGAGTGAAAGTACCTCTGCTGCTTCGGGCCTCGTCTTCTGTATCTGCTCGAACGATATTTGCCAAGTGATGAGAACTGAGATATTGCCGTCTCGCCGCATGTCTCTCGCTTCTTGGTTGCTTAAAAGGTGTGCTTGGTTCTCGTCATTCTCGCGGAAGAGCTGAAGGTAGGTTGAGACTGTGATCGTTTCAACTCGCACTGCGAGATACGCCCCTGCGTGAGAGACAGCAAGGGGGATGCACCCTAGTGCTTCTACAAGCGCTTTTGCATCGTTTTCAAACGCCTTGTCGACTGAGATTCTAGTCTTTAATAACTTCAATGCATCTTCCTCCACCATTGGGCCCACCCGGATCACATTGCGACTCGTCCCTATGAGATTCACTGCAGCAACTAGGTCTCGTGAAGTTACCAGTATCCATCCGTTCACAGACTGCGGAAGGAAGCTTTCTAAAGGCGCCGCATCACGTGGCGCCTCTACTCCATTTATGACGCTATCCGGGTCCACGCCAGTGGAGGAGAATACTTGGTCGTCGTCAGCGTTGTCAAGTATTATAAGCCATCGGCCGTTCCGCTCGTCGCAGAGCCAATTCTTCACGAGGGTTATAATATCAGCCTCAGGATCATCTCGGCCAGGCAGCTCAATTTTAGCTGCTATATTCGTATAAGACTGCCTAAACCGGGCGGCGTCGCTCCCATGCACCCAAAACACCCAAGTCTGGGGTACAGATTTTCGTACCCTGTACGCATATTCGATAGCAATCTGTGACTTCCTAGGTACAGCATGAGCGTGAGTCGCGCTGACAACATTTTACAGATATGCTTACCCTATTCCGCCTAGACCAACGAGAGCCACTCTGCAGTGGTTCTGTGAGGCCGCCTGCTCGAATTTGTCACGTATTTCCACGAGATTATCTTCTCGGCCTACTAATGCCTCATCTCTTGGAAACGGGATCATCAAGGAAGGCTTAGGTGTGTTTTGTGGCCGCACTACATTCGGTTGATATTAGCAAGAGCAAGCACAGCGACGGCATATATGACCTGATCTTGATATAGAGGATGCTACGTACAGAAACGAGCTGCAACCAAACTAGGGGCATCCTTCTCAAACTCTCTAAGTTTATGTCGCGCACTTGTATAGCCTCGATCATTCCTTGTATTAAACTTAACCATCATCGAGTGGTCGGCATCTAGAGGTATTTTGTCCTCTATTAAGTCTGGCAGGTCGAGGAGAGCCGAGCCGACATCTACTGCCGTAACGAAGTTGCCTGTCCGCTTCCATCGTTTGCTTTCGATATCCTATAAACACAATCAGCGATCTATCACTACTATGTCAATTCCTAAGTTTCATACAAACTCAAGCTGTCTCGTCTGGCCCATCTCATAGAAACTTACGACCTTTCGGTCTCGAATGAGATTTTTGAAATCTGCCAGCTGAAATGCTAACACATCAGATTTACTTCTAATCTGCTCGAGCAGCGCATTACGCGGGTGATTATCCTGTCCAGTCAACATTTTCTGGATATCGTCTACAACTAGGCCCTTAAGTGGAATCCCAAACAGAAGCATGCCGTATGTAGCTCTGTGCAGAGACGCTATCGTTGGGTGGTCATCTTCAGCAGTTTGGACTGCTTTGACAAGGCACTATGCTGCCACTTAGCTTAACATATACATATAGTACTGACCGACTTACATGTGCGAGAATAATACCACCAAAGCTATGCGCAATGAAGAACACGGGCCGTTTTTGCAGCTAGTGGGCAAACCCGTCAGTCTGGTGCCATTGCCTTGTAACAGCACTCACCTCCTCCGTATTCCTAATCTTCTTGAGTTCCTCGATAAGCTCCCGGCCGTAATCCATGATCGTATCGACCCCATGCGTTGACAGCTTCGAGTTGTAGCCGTAGATCATCGTGCGGCAGCACGGCATGTCCTTGGAAAGGAAGTCGCGTAGCCACATGCGTCCGCCGTCTCCTTTTCCCCTCCACGAGCCATAGGCGTGTCCGTCGAGACCTGTGATAGCGATAATACTATGCGATAAGTTAGACATATATTCCCGAGGAAAGAAGTATTATTTACTCAGCGGTAGCCGGTGAGTCTGTCTGTGGCGCGTATAACTGGGTGAACCCAAAGAAGTGTTGATCAAAACTTATATCCTCATCGCCCATCTCAACCTGCCAGTCATCTAGCGGGTTGGTCGTCAGCCCAGACAAGAATGCAGGCACTCCGCCGTAAAACTCGACAAGTGCGACCCTTTCATCATTCTCATAACAAGAGGGCACAATAGCCACATTAACTCTGAGCTCTGATTTTTCATTATTGGCTAGGTTGTCGTTGATGACAGCTTTTAAGGCTTCCTTAAGCTCGTCATCAGACTGTGAGGCTTGGAGACCTCTGACGCGAAAAACAGTGCCTTTCTTTCTCTTGGGCAGGTCGTCCTTGATGGCGGCAGCTTCCAAGGCTTCGTTGAGCTCGTCGTCAGGCTGCGAGGCTGGGAGACCGGAAACAGTGCCTTGCTTTCTCTCGGCCATCTTAATTCAAAGATCGCGAGTAGCAGGTGGGCGGAGAGCTGGTTATGTTGGTGACAGGAAATGTATCACGTTGGCAGTCGTTGCATGTGGCTCTCGGCGATCATGGGAGTATGTTAGAATCAGTTGAATTATGTAACTATAAACTGGCTTCCACAGCTATACAGACAATTCTAGGAGGGTGGTCAGCCATCACTCCATGCCAGCCGCTATGGCGTACGGCGACCAGTTGAATGATTTGGGGATGCAGATGCAGGGCTGTGTTCCAACTGTTGGACCTCTTTGGACGCCCAGAACGGGATAGGCGGTTGGACGGCGGCTACAGCGAATAAGCTCTCCGCCGTCCTCCGCTCCGCCCCGCTCTTCCACTCCGCCCGCTAGACCGCATTTGGATTTTTCGAGACTTGCATTTCGAGGTTGAAGCCAAACGTCGTCTCGTGCTTGAATTGGGTCTCGAACTGCTGTGTGCTGCCTCCAATTCCCGCAGTCCACCACATACACATAGCTCATCATGAGGACAAAACGCTTTCATGGCCTCAAGGCACCCGTAAGCATCATTCCACGCCCGATTTCCGCGTCTCCAAACCCTTCAATGGCGCGCGCCTGCTGACCCTCTGAACCTGCTAGAAAATCCGCATGTCCATGAGCAAATACAATCTCTACAACCTCTCTCAACAACGGAAGGCCATCATTCGCGGTACCTATTTCCAGCAGAAATGGTTTGCGAAGAGGGAAACCCGAGCCTATCACGGCGAGCAGATCCGAGAGAAGAAGTGGCAGCGAATGTTTACGTCCCGCATCAAGTCTGTGGTGCCCATGAATCACAGATACTTGGCCTTCTATGATGGATCCGAACAGGCCGCTGGCCGCGGCTCGGGCGTTCAGACCGATGACAATGCAGATAATAAATCTCGTCAGACGGGACGAAGCAAAGTGATCCCCTACATGGGCATGACATTTGCGCCTGTAGAGAGGAGATTAGACACAGCAGTTTTCCGGGCTCTGTTTGCCAGCAGCGCGAGACAAGCACGACAGTTTGTTTTGCACGGTGGGGTCAAGGTCAATGGCAAGAAGGTACGGTCGTTAAGTTCCCACACAAGTCAATTACCAGCTAACAACAGCTCCAGATGACCTATCCTGGATACCTCCTCAACCCCGGCGACATGTTCCAAGTCGAGCCCGACCGTGTCCTCTTCGCCACCGGCGCCCCTAAAGAAACCGAAGACGTCCAAGCAACCAAATCCCACCGCAAGCGCCTCGCGGCCGCAAAAACCCCTGCCTCCACCGAGGAGACCACCTCGGAAGAAACCTCGGCAGAAGCGACGCCCGCTGAAGAACCCGAGCTAGACGACGCAGCCGTCGAGAAGAAGCAACGCAAAGAGCACAAGGACAACCTCCAATCCCTCCTCGCCAGCGCGCGCCAGGTCCTCGCCCACAAGGGCGCCCACAGCCCCAACGCCAAGAAGAAGCAGGAGATCCGCGCCTTCGCCGCCACTGTGCGTCGCGCAATCGGCAACGTGAACCGCACCACAACCGAGGACCTCGATGCCCAAGTCGCCGAGCTCGTGTCCAAGCTCTCGCTCGCCAACGTGCCCAAGTCCTCTCCGGCGCCCGCGCCAACTTCAGGAACCGTCGACCCGTCGGTACAAGCACAGGTCGTGGCTACTAGCGAGTCACCCGTGGATAAGACGCCCATGGTGGACCGTCAGACGCTGGCTGAAGCGCTGCGCGAAGTCCGCGAGAACCCTATCGATCCGAGTAAGCCGTACGCGACGCCGTGGCGGCCGCGTCCTTACATGTCTGCGTTTGCGTTTGTGCCGAGATACCTGGAGGTGAACCATAATATCTGCGCGGCGGTGTACTTGAGGCACCCAGTGGCGCGGCCGGGGATTGCAGAGGTGCCGTCGCCGTTCTCATCGGTGAGCTCGACACTGGCATATAACTGGTACTTAAGACGGAGGTAGACGGGTGGGGCAGGGGATTAGGAGATGGTCTGGGTGGATGCAGGGGGTAAGATAGTCTGGGGGATGGGCAGTGTAGCGTGCATTTGTATCATAGGTGGGGTTTGTGCAATGTTTTCGAACGTGTATGATTGAGGTATTTAAATGAGATAAAAATGTATTTCTATATAGAAATGTACAACTCTTCTAAGTTTATATGGCAGTTCGTAAAACTCAGCCAGGGCTTCTTTAATCGCACGGACCTGGTCCACAACGCCGAAACACAACAACCTCCTCAACACGTTGTGACGTTTTCTTCGCAAATCGAAGCACGGTATCGTTTACGGTAGCCACAAGATATTCAACAACAGAGAGACATTCAATTCCAAACATATGTTCGTAAGACCCTAAGGTAAAAGGTGGAAGCGCTCTGCTATCCACCACTCAAGATACTATCCAGACACCCCAACGCCAAAATCGTATGCATGTCCCGCAAGCAAGGACAGTAAATATGCAAACCGCTCTCCTTAAATATAATCCGCTTCGCCCTCCCTTCATGCAAGTCATCATTCAACCCCTTCGACCCCTCAGCTCATTCCATAGGTCCACCCACCCTCTCTCCTCAGTCTCTCCCTCGCAACCAAATCGCGTTGAATCTCCTCCTCGGTCAACCGATCCGTCCCACTCCAGTTGGCACTGCTCGTCCTCTGCCTAAACTTGCCCCAGCGCTCCTTGTTCCTAAAGACCTCCTCCATCCTCAGCTCTCCCGGGGGCCCAAACACACTCGTCGGGTCACATCCTTCTTGGGCCATGATGCCAGCCGCGAGATTAGGGCTGTTTGCCCAGTCGGGGACCGCAAAGTCGCCGCCTGCATCCGAGTCCTCATCCTCCGAGTCTGTGTGAATCTCGGGTAGGTCGATGTTCTCGCCATTCATATATCTTGGGGACGACTTGGCCGATGGCTTCGATGTCGACTTGCCATTGGGGTGGCCTGGACCAAGAGGACGCGCGGGGGTCTTGTGCGCGGGGTTGGGTGCGAAGTTGATAGGTGCCTTGGAGGTTTGAGTCATGTCCATCGGGCGGGTAGGCTTCGATTGCATGTGCTGCTGGACTGGATGTGGTGCGTTGTGGACGCTGTTGTGCGATGATGGTGCGGTGGAGTAGCCAGTTGGGAAGAGAGATTTCATTGGAACATCCTGAAATTTGATTAGCCTGGTCTGGAGATATTCCGTAGAGTTGTTTACCTTTTGACGAATTGTTGACTGTCTAATTGGAGGAGCCATTGCCCCTCTAGGTTGAGTCTCCATGGCATCATCAAGGAACTCATCTTCGGTCTTGCGTCGCTTCGAGTCATTTTGGTGATAAGAAGGCCCGTTCCGCTGCATCGCCGGCCGGGGTTGAGCTTCGTCAGCAGGCATCGGGCGCTTCGGCGGTGCCTTCGTAGTATTCTGGAGAGTGTTCATTCTGCTGTCTTCTTGAGACCTCTGCATGGTAGAATTCATGCGATGAACTGGCTCAGGTTCTGCACGATGAGTAGCAGGAAGTGGCTTGTCCCGTTCAGCATGTGGGTTTGGGCGCGCAGGTGGTGGAGGAGGTCTAGTGAGTTTTGCCTTTTCCAATTCCTGCTTCTTCTCCAGAGCCCGCTGAGCATTGCGCTTTGATTCGAGCTGGCTTGTCAGCTCAGCTTTGGCGTCCCGCTTCCGCTGCGCTTCTCGCTCATCCTGCTCTCTCTTCCGGGCAGCGGCTTCCAAAGCCTTGACTTTCGTTGTGGTCGATGACGAAACGCTCTTCAAGCTATCAACCGAGGCCTTTGCATGAAGACCTCTGACTGGTTGCTTGGCTCTAGATGGTCCAGCAACAGGTTGGGGCGCAGCCGGAGGTAGCGAGTCCCCAAGAGAAGCAGCCAACGCCGCATTGGATGGTTGGAACGGGCGAGATCCAGTGTTAACCCGAATGACAACCGGCGCACCACGAGAACTTGTAGGTGGCTGCTTGGCAGTAGGTCTCAAAGGGCGTTTGACTGGCTCCTTTGGCCTTCCAATTTGCGAACGACTGAGCGATTGGGGTACCGATGTGGCTTCCGTCATCTCCACATTTTCATCTGCATATTCCGCAGCGTTGGCAGCAGCGGCGGCAGCCTTGCCTTCTACCTCGAGCTGTGCCTTTGTCTTGCGTGGGCTTGTTCTTGTAGCGCGGGGTGCGGGTGCCTCGCGAGCCAGAGCCTCACGTTCCAAAGCCTTTCTCTCTTCCTCCTTCTGGATGGCAGCTAGCCTCTCCTGCTCCTGTTGTGCAGCAATCCGTCGATCTTCCTCCTTCTGGGCAGCAAGCCTTCTCTCTTCCTCCTTTTGAGCGGCGGCTCTTCTGTCTTGCTCCTTCTGTGCGGCAACCTTGCGTTCCATCGCAGCAACCCTTTCGCGTTCCTGCTGTGTAAAAAGCCGGGCCTTCTCAGCTTCCTTTTCGCGCTCCTTATCCAGCTTATTCAGCTGCTGCACCATAATCTCAGCATCTCTCACTTCCTTCTCCTTCGCCTTGCGTATAGTAGCTTTCTTGGACGGGCTCTCTGGTATGAGACTCTGGCTACTCGGCTGAGTCTTGAGCGACGGGTATATAGAGGGTGCGTGTGTTGTTTCCATAAGGTCAGCCATTGACTGTGACGCCTGGTAAGTCATGCGCCCAGGAGGTGGTGATAATGTTGACGCCATAGCATCTGCGCTAGCTGCAGCACTACTTGCAAAGAGCCCCTTGGAGGTCTTCAAAATAGACGAAAGCTTGTCTTTGGCGGCCTTCAATGGGCTCTCACGATAACTCCTCGTGGGCGACTTAGAAGGCGATTGCTCGCCGCCAGGATTTGGATTCGAAACTGAAATGGTCTTCTTTACAAGCTCATTATCGTCGTGTGTCTTGTTTGGGGAACGGATAACAGATGTGGATTGAGACTTTGTGTGGCCGAAAAGCCCATTCGGACGATGCTGCGCAACTTCTCGTAATGGAGAAGGCTGTCGTATTTCACGCTGCTTTGGGACGTTGAATTCATGGCCACCAATGCTCTCTTTACCACGAATGTCTTCCATCACTTCTGTCGTATAACTCTTTGTCAATGCAGGTCTCGGGCTGAACGAGTTGGATGGGGCAGCTGTGGTTGGTGGGCCAATCCAAGAATCTTCATCCTCTGGAAACGCTCCAGGTGCGTTGAAGGCGCGTTCGGTTCGGCTTGGGGATGCTGCAGGGCGTGGTTCTTGCTGTTGAACAGCCATGGCGGCAATGTTAGGAATCGACTTCGATGGTCTAGGCGCATTCGGCTTTGACTGCCCAAGCATACTAATCTGATCTTGCAGACGCTGGGTATATGTCTTATTAAAAGCCTGTGCAGCTTTTGAGGCAGGCTCTGTCGCAGGCTCAACAGTGTCCACATCCATCTCATCCTCATCTCCATTTAGGTTCTCGAAGCCTCTGTCATCGTTGCCCCTTCCATAGTAGCTCGTCCGGTTTTGCTCCAGATGACTTGGGCGGTTGCCAATGCTCTTCTTCGTTGTCAATGGCTCTCGTGCCGGCAGCGCTGCAAAACTAAGGCTGCTCTTGCGGACAATCTGTCTGACTGGGCTTGAGCCATCCGATGGTGTCGCAGCCTCGTCAAATACTTCAGTCTCTTTCTGCTCAGTCTCAGGCAGCTGAGGTAGCTCTTTTTCTAACAAAGCAGGTGCAACCGTCTCTGGGGACTTTAGTTGAGGGGGTTCCGGTCGCGTCTGCTCAGGTGAGTCGAAATTCATCTCCACTGGTTGCGCTGGGTTAGGGATGGTATTGGCGGCAACTTTTTCCGCAGCCATCTGCATAGTCTGCTCTTCTTTTGCAGATTCATATGAGCCTTCAGTTGTTCGCCGTTCCTCGGATTGCACATCATCCATTACCGAGAGGTTGGCTTTGGCGGGTGTCCTCGATGGACTCCACGGTTGTGTAAACGGTTGCGTTGCCTCTTGAGACTCAAACACCATAGAGGCAGCCTGGGTAGATTGGCTGCCATGGTAACCCGAATCCTGGAATATGTTGTTACCTGCCGGTGCTGGCTTTGGAGGCATCACGAAAGTGGCTTGGGGAGCTGGCGCGTCTTCTGCAACCTTGAATTTTGGCGCCTGGCGCTCATTGTGAACCTGTCGCAATGGGCTTCCATTTCCGTTTTGTCGCGGTGATGCCGAGAAGATGTCAGAAAGAGGCTACAACAGTCAGTCAAGCCCAATATTCCACAAAGCATAAGTACTCACCGCTCTCACTTCCAAAGGGTTCCGCTTCCTTGCTGTCCGTGGCGTTTTTCCACGTAATTTCCCAGGCGTCTTGAACATCTCTTTGACATTCCTGCATTCTCGTTAGCAATCGAACTGCAGGCGCAAAAGCCACGTCAACCTACATCTGATTCTCGTTGAATATCTCCGCCATGTGCTCATTCAACCAGTCCAGCTCGTTACGCGCGGAAAAGGTAAACTCCTCCACTTCGGCATCCGCAATCTGCATCGCAGATGACCTCTCCTCCGCCACCCATGCTGCTGATCCGACCTGAAGCCTCGTAGTCAAGCGTCCGGTGGCCATCTTGACGGGATGTAAACAAAGGCAATATGAGCTCTATTACTCGACGCGCGTGCGGCTTTTCAAATCGTAAAGCTGTAGAGTCGTATCGTCACAGCATCGCAGTAATTTCGAGCTGTTGTCGATTGGTGGTAGTCGTTTTTCGTCGAGTATACTGCTGTTTTGTCGTTGTTGAATGATGCTGAGGCCGGTTTGTTTTGGTCGCTGCTACCCTGGAACACGCGAAAGGTGGGACGCGCTAGTGGAGCTGCCCCACCACGTGACTTGATTCTGGAGGCGAAGCTGAATACAAGGAACAGAGAAAGAGCATCATATCAACAGTCTGTGATCAACAACTTGAAGTCGACAATAACTCACGGTAGCTGATCGTATGTTGATATTTTATATTTGCTCAGTAGCTCAATATGCCATAAATTTGGTATTGTATACGATTGAAATATTTATTCAAATATATGTTCTTTAATTATCGTTCAATTTATATTCTGATTCTCTAGTAAATTCCTAAATTATGAGGTGAACTTGTGAAATACAAACAAATACACCTAATGATAGCGATCATGGAATGGGTACTACGGGTGATAATACCCAAATATCTTGAATCTTACTCCACACAGTCAACGGACAAGGACTACAATAGAAGCAAGACGTCTTCCCAAGTGAAATCGATCAGTGTGGAGTAGAGACGGTAGCTAAATTGATGACTATTTCGTGTAATGCACACGTCTTGTGGAATAGAGTCACTTTTGCAATAAAGCCTATTTCTGTAATTACCGAAAAGACATGCCGCCACCGGTTTCATCTGACTAAGGACCACTCGGAAGGAGCTAGGGGCCTAACGTGCAACAGCCTTGGAGAAGGAGGCAAAGGCTAACGAAGATCACGATGACGACGATGAGGACGAGGACGAGTTGGGGCAGGTGCATGTTCCCATTGTGCCACAGAAGCGACAATATTCGGAGTTAAGCTAGAGCACCAATGGCTGCTAATGCGTTGCAAGATACACTATTCACACATATATTTAAACTGCACACGTCGTGGAATAGAGGTGCTTTTTCAATAAAGCATATCTCGATCAATGACTACAAGGCATGCCGCCACCGGATTTTTTGTTGCTAGCTATTGCTATTGCTGCATTCCTCTTACTGTCGCGAAATTGTGCTGTTACAAGAAGCGCATGGCGCGTTCCTGCTATGTTCTAGTTCCCTCCCTAGGACTCGACTTTGTTTGTATAGCACCGGTCCGAATAAATCCCTTGAATAAGTTTAATGACTTTAGCGGACATGAAACTCGTTCTCCTTTAGAAGCCTTGTTATAAACTTGAGAGTTGCAATCACTGCATCGTATTCTCACTGCTATATGCTTAGTATTCTGCTAGTTCATCGGTGATCTAGACTTCTAGATGAAACACATAAGAAATATAAGGATAATTAAGTTGGTATTTTCTATACAGTAACGTATTTCACAAGTGAGTTGCGCACACAAGCAAGTTGGGCACAACAACTGTAATGAGTATGGGTAGAGTGCTAGAACGCATAGTATTCCCTAGACTGAACTCTGCCCCCTTTTTGAGAGAAGGGGGTTATGGCCTATATACTTGGACTTCGGTGCCGAAACACTACGGCACAGGATCAGTGGCGACCACCAACCGGCCCGACCGTAGCTTCCCTAGCAGCACGTGACACATGCCCCGCTAACGACAACTCTCGGGCAGCCGCCTGCCGCTCTCCCTGCCAACACACGGCCGAACCCCTAGCGACCTCCCTCTACTACTCTAACCGCACCACCCCCTAAGCACCCGTGACACTGTGTACATATCTATTTGTAATATATGCTAGCAGGATTGTACAGGGCTAGGACATTGTAGTTAGGAAGTTATTTAGAAGGCTATATAGTAGATAGCTTTAGTAGGAAGTTATCTAAAGCTATCTATAGGGCGTAAAGGTAATATAAGTAGATAGTTTTCTACTTAGATAGGAGCTTCGCGCTTAACTTAATATAATATTCTTTAAATGCTAAATGTATTACAAACTTAGTTCAATAGCAGTTAGGATCTTTCGATATCTATCTTAAGTGCTTCATTTCTGATCTAATGTCTATATCTATATCTATATAACGTTTTATAAAATACGTTAACTAAACTAATTAGTGCACTCCAAATGCTGCTCTTAATGGTATGAAAAGAGCCATTAAAAAGCAACAAAGAAAAAGGAAAGTTTGTATGTTATAGAAACATATGTAATGAAAGGTAGACTATTCGGTCTTCTTAGTAGCTTTGGTCCTCAGCCTCATTAGAAGGTAGACCATGCCGTAGGAGCTGATCGCGAAAATGACGACGATAGCAGCATCTCTCCAGCCGTAGTAGTAGTCAAGCAAGTTGATATTGTAGAGGTAGTCGCTGCCCTGTCGGTACTGACAGACTTTGCAGCCCGAGGTCGCGTCCGGGTTAACGAGGTTTGTTCTAGAGCCCATTCCCTGGAGATAATCTGCTAGGTAGGATGCGCAGGTTGTTCCGTTTGGTGTATCAAAGATGGCGAATTCTTGCTCGGAACAATTGACCGTCTTATCAAAGATATCAAATACTAGCATGCTACCCATCAGGTAGTTGAAGGGGTTGAGGTAGTACATCCAGTACCTCCAGAAGCTCTGGATCTGTGAGTATGGAACGAGGACACCGCAGAAGGACACGAGGGTACCGATAATGAGAGGGTTGATGAGTGCGGCAAAAGTTGCGTTAGGTGCGTATGCAGCGACGAACTGACCAATACCGGTGTAGATAAACTCGTACATGAGCATGACGAAGAAGGTCGCACCGGCTTTGTTGGAGTCGCTAGAGAAGCCGACAGTATAGTACCAGCACACAAAGTACAGTACGGCGCAAATGCAGAGATATGGGATCTCGGAGGTAACTAAGCCGGTAACGAATGCAATCCACGAATACATCTTGGACTTCTTCTCTCGGGCCTCATAGATGCTGCGTCGTTCGATGAAGAGCGGCTGGAGCTGGTTAATTACACCAGGCGCTACAAAGATGAAATTGAAGATCGTGAACAACGCGAGCTGCAAATCGGCGACGCTGCCACCGATCATCCAGAATGAGAACCCATTGAACAATGCAGATCCGATGTGCAATGTAATTTTGTTGTTTATATAGTCTGTATTGCGGTATAGAGAGACGTTCATCCGTTGACTAACAATCTTGGTCTGTTCCCATAGAGA
Organism: Pseudogymnoascus sp. VKM F-4281 (FW-2241); assembly: GCA_000750745.1. Classification (NCBI taxonomy): domain Eukaryota; kingdom Fungi; phylum Ascomycota; class Leotiomycetes; order Thelebolales; family Thelebolaceae; genus Pseudogymnoascus; species Pseudogymnoascus sp. VKM F-4281 (FW-2241). Next base: position 21,554 of record JPJV01002336.1, read on the forward strand.
CATGGCGAATTCGTTGCCGTCGTCAACTGTACCAGGGGGTTTGGCTGCCGCGTCGTTAATGATATTGTCTAGCTCTTTAGTGACATGTTCATGTTCGGGTGACTCCAACCAGATCTTGTTCCAGTCTTTGCCCTGGGTTAAATGGCCAGATACAACGTCGATCATGTGTTCTGCTGGGTTTGCCCCCAAGGGGCAGGGAGCTCCATAGCGCCCGAAGTATTCTTTGATAGTCTGTGCCTGGTGCCCAATATCGCCAAAATAAACAGACTTCCCCCCTTTGGCGAGAAGCAAGAGCGTATCGAACTGTGCAAACAACTGAGCTGAAGGTTGATGAATTGTTACTAGAACTGCTTGGCCGACATCTGCGAGCTTCCTCAAAAATCGGACAGTGTTGTATGCGGATTGACCGTCCAGACCAGACGTGGGCTCGTCTAAGAATATGAGGATACTGGGCTTTGAGACAAGTTCGACACCGATGGTGACGCGTTTCCTCTGCTCTACAGATAGACCAGCGCCAACCTGCCCAATGAGAGTATCGGCAATGTCATGCAGCTCAAGTAGATCGATGATAACGTTGACGTACTTTAGCTTCTCGTCCCTCGGAGTATCGCGAGACTGACGGAGAAGGGCGGAGAATTCCAAGGCTTCTCGGACGGTGGCAAACGGTTCATGGACATCGAGCTGCTCACAGTATCCAGCGGACCTCTGGAACGAGATAGGGACATCGCGTCCATCGACCAAAATAGACCCCTTAATCGTCCCGTCTGTTTTGCGTTGGGCTAGCACGTCAAGCAGCGTCGTCTTTCCAGCGCCAGAAGAGCCCATAAGAGCCCCGAGCATGCCAGGCTTGACCCATCCCTGAACATTATCTAGAAGAACGCGATCTCCAGAAGGTGTCTTAACCGTATACGACAGGTTCTTCCAGGTGAAGACGGAAGTGTTGCGAATCAGTTCTTCATCGACATCGTCATTCTCAACAACCGCACTTCCGGAAGAACTTCCGGCGGGGGTCTCTTTCCGAACCTGTGCTTCCTCGTCAACTTGAACAGCCCTAAACTCTTTCGTGGATTCCCGAGGAATCAGCAGAGACGGGCCACTGTCTGATGCAGCACGCCATTTCGTAGTCGAAACAATGGTGAGAACGACAAACAAGCACCACCAAGCCCAAACGATTCCGAAGTTTCGCCACATGGTTGAATAACTGTAGCTGAGAGAACCAAGATATTGATCCCCCGTAAGTGTAACCTGGCCTTGAACAGCACCGCCAACGCCCGCACATGACTGATAGGCAGAGTCCATGTATGTGGCGCCGTTGGGAACGAGATTTTGGCCAATACACGGGATTGTTTTGCCATGAAATTCATTGGACAGTAAAGCTGAGAAACCATAGGCCAGGGGGTCAATCCAATATATCCACACAAACCAGGGATGCATCGCTGGCTTCGTGATCATGTATCCTGTGTACATGATCAACGCAGACACGAGGAAACCTGAAACCTTAGAGGCTCCGTCAAATGTAGAGAAGGCGGCACCAATCCATCGGAACATGGCGGTCATACACATGGTTGTCGCCAGCACAATAATCCAATATGTGAAGAAAGCCGAAGCGGTGGCTGTTAGTCCCACCATGAAGTATAGGATGATCGAGAAAATGCTAACTTGGAACAGAATGACTGGGATATCTGCTGCGATCTGTGCAATGCAGAATGCCGCAGGGTGGAAATACGCGAATTGTTTATGCTTAATCAGAACAGGCCGTCCGCTGAAAGAGTCGGTCACTTCTGACATAGCCATTAGACTGTTGTAGAGCAACGAAAAGAAGAGTGCGCCAGATTTGATAAAGAGCCCACCCGAGTTGTTCGGTGCGTTGTAAAACAGCGAACCGGCAATCAAGGCCTGCGCGAGAGTGCAAATTTGCTTGATGAGAAAGGTAGCCTTATCTCCCCAGATGATCTGATATTGCCGGGTGATACAAGCTTTAACCTGTTGTGGAAAGCTTGTTGTGAAGGAACTCGAGGCCGGAAGGCGCTTGTGTTTCTCCTCTGCCACTGCCTGTTTAAACTCCTCTGTCCACGCCTTGGCCTGTGCAGTGTTTGGATAGTCGAACTCTGCCACCATCCTCTCCTGTATCTGCGATTTCTCATACTCAGCGCGAAGCATGGTAGCATTCCTCGGGAAGCTATTATCGTAGCCATCTCGTATTTCTCGCTCCGTTGGCACTGTGACTCCTGTAAGATAGTCGGCCACATTAGCCCCGTCTGCACAGACGAATCCACAATCCTCCATGAATGGCCGGGCCTCTTTTGTTGGCCCGTAGTATACCTGCTTTCCACCATCAAGCACAAGAACTTTATCGAAGAGATTGTAGATTCCGTTACCAGCTTGGTATAGCGTGACAATGGAGGCGATTCCAAGATTATCGGTCAACGCTCGCACAGCCTTTGTGTAATCGAGAGCCGAGCTTGCATCCAAACCACGCGTACTATTGTCCCAGCAGAAGACGGAGGCGTTTGTCGCAAGAGTTTCGATGATCGAAACACGCTTCCTCTCACCGCCAGACACTCCGCGAACGAATTCATTGCCGACTTTGGTGTCATTTGTGTGCTCGATGCCCATAGACTCTAGAAGGAACTGCTTCCTCTCTTTCTGGGATTGCTGCGAAGAGTCGACTCCATTAGGAAGCTTAAATGGGACCTTGAGCCGGGTAGCAAAGTCCATCGTCTGGCCGACAGTCAACGTCGGGAAAAAAAGCTCTTCTTCAGTGTTCATCACGATCTGGCCATGATATTGCTCCGCCTCCTTTGCATCCATGGAGCCATACCGCACATCGCCTATGCACGACGAGTAACCAGCACGTCTATTGGCAAGAATCTTCAGCAGGGTGGTACACCCAGACCCGGGACGGCCCAGGACCAAAAGCATCTCTCCGGGCTTCACGCAGCCATGGCTGTTATCCAGAATCGTCTTCAATGCTGGTTTATGCCGAGACTCCTTAACCTTTTCGAGGATATTGAACTGGGAGATAACATTTTCGCTGACTGCCGCGTCTGCACTAAAAACTTCGACCGATAGATTTTGCCATGTCACACCTAACTGTCGACCTTTGAAACCGGACTCAACATCACGCCGATGTATCTCCTCTACTCTCCCAGACAGTTTCCAGTCGTTTGCTTTAACGCTTCCGGCTTTCTCATCAGCCCCGGTTGACTCGAAGAGTGTCGCAACACTTTGGATCTCGGATTCGTTTACCACCTCGCCTGGCGACTTGGTGTTTGGAGCTGGTGTTCGCATAGTTGAATCAGTAGTACAGCGCAACGTAGAACAAAGCTAGGGCAAAAACCATGGGGGGGCGTCGTCCATCCATTTATACCTCTAGCTGCCGGTCAATCCGGGCAGCCTACAGATTTATAATCTAGATCAACCATTGTTGAGAATTCTGGATCTTAGTAGAGCTGACTCCGGGGTGTTTTCCTTCCTGTCTGCGGTTGTTTCAATGGGAAAACGGAGCCGGAACTTATCAACATTGCGACATGTCCTATAAGTGACCATGAATTACCTTAGCTTAGCTTACCCTTATTCTAATCAGTGGAACAAGGTGATTAAGCTAATCCTTTTCCCATTGTTACTCTCCTAAAATAGGTACCGTCTTCAAAACGGGAATCTTAGGGCCCATATCAGACCAATACATACGATACAACAGGGGCGATAATCCGTCCTTCCGCTTAGTCATCAATTTCTCGGGTCTGAAGTATGCCCGAATCTCTCGCGGATGTCCGCTTACTAAGCGGGGATCGGGGATTAGCCGCTAACTAAGAAGACAGTTAGGGGCGCCACCCACAAGGAACCGCCAGCCCTAGCCTCCGTAGTACGAGCATTGGTCTCGTCTCCATATGCCTTGGTGAGAGCATTAGCACCCGGGCCGTCGGGTCACCGGTGGCGCCGGCGTGAAGTGGTACGGGCTGGCTTGTGGTGCCCATGACAAAAAGTCGGCAAGCAACGCCAGGCCCCTAGGGGATTTTCCGCGAGCCACTCACGGGCATTTGACATGGGAGTCCTTTCCATTGAATTATGCATTGTGTTACAATGTAAAATAGTAGCGGTTTTGACCGCGTGCGACCGTTCGCTACTACTCCTTACCAATACGAAGTTGTCAAAACCGCACAAGTCAATTATCGTAGTCGTACGCACGGCTTGAATATTGCAGTCTCAGGCTATCTAATTAGACAGAAATACCGGACGAAGTCACAAAAGATGTCCTACCTGTATATTTCTATTTTGAGGCTGAAAGCTATAACTTTTAGTATCTATCCAAATCTGACAACGCCTTGAGATCTATAACCTGTATACCATTACACGCCTAAGCTATTATGATTGAGATTCTCCTGTTTAGCCTTGCTAATAGCGCACTTCCCCAGCCTTCTCAACTCCGCGATGAACTCATCTACAAGATATATGTGGAAGAGCTCATCCCTATTAGGTTGAGGGATAGGCATTCCCTTAATCAAGTCGCGTGCCCTGTTGATCAACTCTAAATCCTGATCTGCCTGCGGATCTAGGGGGTTATGAAGGATATTGCAAAATATTGTCAATAGAGCCGACATTAGATAGAAAAGAATCATCCTACGTAGGGTTTTAGCGACTATAACGGCAGTGAGGGTAGAGCAGGAGCTAAGGATGGATACTCGAAACAACGTACCAGAAACAATCATCGTTGAGCACATGCTGCGCCGTATGTAGGTATAAAACGGATGATCGACTCGCCTCTACTGCTAATTCGAGACTTGAACTCACTCCGTCTATAACACTACTCTGAACACCAGCCCGGGCCCTGCATCGACCGCTAGCTTCATGTATTGTAGCCATGCAGTGATGGTAGGCCAGCCGCGATATCACAGTTCGCATGTCCATCTCACTCTCAGTTGGTGTTTCGTGTGAAAATGATATAGTAGGCCTAAACCTTAAGGGCAATGATATCCTCCATTTTTCTAGGTCGTCATCGAGTTCTCGTATGTCTTTTAGAAGCTCGGCATCGGATTTTTGTAGAGCTCGGGCCGAGTAGAGAGAGTTGTACGCCCTTGATTTAATCATGATCAAACGTAGATCACCCGGGAATAAGGGGATACTATGTATGTCACAAGAGGAAGGGTTAGAATCTTGATGTGTGTATAGCTGCTCTATATACCCTGGAGGAAGAGTAAGATCGCAGTGTTCATCGTTTATCGATGGAGGCTGTCCTGTTCGCAGAGATAGTTCGTTGTCAAATATGTAACAAATCCAAAATAAATTCCGACGATGATTTTGTGTTCCGGGTACAATTTCAGCGCACGGCGGCGTCTGACTAGCAATAGTTAAATGATGCTGCGTATGGGCGCCCAGCATGAAGGCAAAACGGGCAGCTATAGAATTCATGACGGCCGCAGACTGCTGATTGCCACTGAAGAGTTGGTAGATTGACTAGGCACCCAAGGTTAGTCATGAGCTAGCGAGAGATTAAAGCAAAATTTCTCAAACATTATCAAAAGCCGCTGCCAAAGAGTAAAATCCGTTTAGAGAGAGTAATGTTATATTTAGAGAGCAATGGTATCATCAGATGGAGAGAAACGTGAGAATATGAAAGCGAAGGTTACTAACTAGCATTATAGCTGCTTGCAGCGATTCTGTTGTGATGTCTTGGACAACCTGGGGGATTAAGATTTGAGCTTTCAAAGCATATGCCTCGCCGTCTAGCGGTAGCCCTGTGCCATTTCCGCCATCAATGTTGAAAATGGATACAAAGGCGAGAAATGCATAGATGCATGCCTTTGCGCTGGCATGCCCTGGAGGCGGGAAACTTCCTTGCTGGTAGGCGTTATTTATTGTATCTTCAAACAGGACTTTGTCGACAATAGGGAACACACGGGACAAAATGTGTGAGCTGTATCCCCGGGCCAATTCGTCAAGGATCACTCTGTCAGGAAGTTGGACGCTGTCCTGCAGTAATTGCATGTCATTCATGTAGATGTTGCGCTGGTTCTGCCACGGTAGTCCAGACGCGCAGAGCTTCTCTAACGCAACTGTCTGACCTGTGCGTGATTTGATCCATTGCTGGCCCTCCGGCAAGAACAATGGGATGCTATTACACGAGTTGACCTCTCTGAGCTTGAAGCCAGCAAAATGCAGATTTCCTAAAGATGAAGAGACTGCTGGTGTAATTCTTGAGCTAATTTTTGTAATAGCAGTGGATTGTTTGCTATTATCACGTCCTATAAACTGATTAATTGTTGACAACGGGGAAAGATGGCGAGAAATTGAAATTTTAACTCTTCTCTTGCTAGGGAACGACAATTGTAGAGTGGACACAATAACAAATTTAGAAAAGAGAAAAAAAAAGTATTAAAGGGGTATCCGTACTAGATTCTTCAGACACTGACTTTTCACTTAAGAGTTTCTCAATCCTTTCGATGCGCTCAGTCAACTCTGTGTCCCTACTATATCCACTAATTTAACTTTTAGCAACACTGACTAGTTTTAATCTAGATATAAGGGAAGGGAAGGGAACACTTACCTATACTCCTGAATTCTTTTCTTGCGGTTTGCTGGAAGAATCCTGTCGAAAGTGCATTGAAGATTATGATGCTTGCACCAGTTGCATTGCGGAAGGTAGGGGTCACATTTTATCTAAGTTACATCGTTATCATTTGAATCTTAAGACCTCGATTGCAAAAGAATGCCCGGGAATTCTAGTACCTTTCTCTTATAACAAGAATCGCACGCCTTTGCCTTTGCAGTGCGTTTACGACTCCGGCTTTCCGGGGACTCGTCCTCGGAGTTTGGAGTGGATGCCAGCGGTGTGCCCATACTAACTCACTACTAACATGTACCGTGCAGGTAGCATTGAACCTGGCGGATCGAAAAACACTATTAGGTTATATAATAGGCAGGCGCACCACAAAAAGATATGGTGATAAAGCAGTGGAGTCATGATCTAAAGAGTCTACGGAGTCTACGAAGTATAATTATACTTCGTAGACTCTTTAGATCATGACTAATATAGCGGACCCGGTTATTTTTAAAACCGACTTGTCATATCATAAATCGCAAGAAGTCACGTGATCTTCATTAGAATCATCGCTTTATATTGTGCCCTTATTTATCATGTTGTTGGGTCATTCATACTATAATAGCTAGGCCTGAAGATGAAAAATGTGGTGAAAACAGGAAAGGGGGGAGAGCAGAAGGGAAAGCGAAAAAAGATAGGAAAAGCGGGAAGCATTGAAAGAGACTCACCCCTAAAACATCCCACACACCGCCCCGCCCCGCTCTTTCAACCAACAGCGCACTAGCGCGGTGACTGAGAGCGTCGGTGTTCGGTGAGGTATCGAGCGGTGATGCGACGGCTGCGGTAGCGGCTGCTGAGAGGTCGAGGAGGAGTATTGGGATGTACATTTTTGCTGGGCTGGTTTGGGTGCTTGGGTGCTTGGCTGGTTTAGTTTGGGCGGCTGGGTGGGTGGATGGGTGGGAGTAGGTCAGCGTGTCTGGAAGATGATGATATAACTGGATGAAGCTGATGATATCGTGATAATGCCACACGAGAGAGAAGAAACCACATCTTCATAGCCATCCGGAGGCTCGTTGGTCCCCACAACTGTGAGTCAAGTATATGCGGGTCAAGTATATGCGGGAGTATGCGTGCTGGAGAGGAATCCTATACTTTTGTGTATGGTTGTTGGTTCCTCATATCAAAGATCCTCAAAGAAAAGTCTCATGAATCGTGGAGAAGAACTGCACTTCTAACATAAAGCATGCAGAAGCGTAGAGATAACCACCTTTCCAACACCAGAGTATCCTATCCTAGAAGAAAGAGGCGGTGGACCAACATATCAACCTCCTGATCCCACAAACGAAATAGCTTCCCAACAAAGCCAAGACTATCACCGAGACACTCACACGCTACGGTATACACCGCATCAAGGAGAACATCCCACCAATCCGCTAGACAGCAACGAGCAGCGATACAGCCTTTTCGAATGCATAGGTATGGAAGGCTCAGACATCCGGCGCGCCCTTGTTGCGTGCCTGATTATCCATATTTGTGCGGTGTTCATTCGAAACAAACGGTAGATACCAGATACGATCTAAGATTCGAGACACAAGATAAAAGAAAAGCAGCAGGAGCCGCCGGGGTCAGCAGCGCCTAAGATATTAGAGAGATCAATCCTCACTTGCCTACCTTGCACATTTCACGTTGACGACCATGCGGTTGGCTCACCTACACCTATATAACACCCACCCACTCCTGACCTGCGCCATACGCGCCACAGCGCCACATCCCAAGGGAACCGCGGCCCGCCCGCCCAGTCTAGAACGAACAAACCGTTTGAGCCTCGTCCAGCCCCCCTGGATCCCGCTCCTGTCCTAGATCCCGCTCCTGTGGCTTTAACAAGCGCCTCGGCGGTGCGGCTGTGCGGCTGGTGGATAGACGGCGCGTCGGAGGGGGATGTCTTGTATTCCTGAGGTTGTCTGGGGCGGCTTGGGGCGAGAGAGATAGCGTTGGGGTGGATGCGGATGTGTGTGGGTTGGACGGATGGGAGAGTGATGGATGGGAGAGTAATGGATAGGAGAGAGAGGGATGGATATAAGAGAGTGAGATAGAGGCGGACTTGCCATGTGCGTAGTGCGTGGAGTTGGGGATGGTTTACGCAGGTGGTATTTGGCGTCGATAGGTGGGCGATAGATCTTCGCTGCCCTCGCCGCTCTGAGGATCGCAAAACAGTGCAAGTATAGGTCCGATGATTTTTTAGACAATTTGCTTTTTGTATAAGACGCGTCTCAGCGACCTCTAGTTTGCTTATAAACGCATCTCGTTGTAGTAGCTTGCTATGTAAGCTGCGATAGTCTCGATTTATTAGTATACTAGCGACAGAGGGCCGGCTCAAATACAGAGGCACAGCCCGCGTCGGGCTCGAGGTCCTACACTTTACATACAAAGAGCTACTAGAGCCAAATCTAAAAGCCTCGAGAAGCTAAAGAAGTGCTTTGAAAAAGGGTAGCGTGACCGAGTAACGCGGAACCATATCCTAGTTGTCATTGATCAGTCCTAGCTAGATGATGTCCGCCCTCCACGCTTTAGAGGTCTCAGCTGAGAAGCTGCTGACTAATAGCGCCGACCCTTATCCCGAGGTCAGACTTCCATTAGGATTCCAACGCCGCTGCCTCTATGGGCGACACCGAGTTCTAGCAGCACGAGAGGTCCTACCTCCGCAAGAGAGATGGTGGACGGTGGATATTTACCTTATAGGTATGCACTTGTCATATGAGCGATGTGGCTGTTACTAACAAGCTATTACAGATGTCAACGACGAGCTCAAGAAAGCCTTGATTGAGGAGCACTCGAACGAGCAGCTGCCGTCAGATAGCGAGATCTATTGTAAGATCCGAAAATATTAGCGAAAGCGGGATCGGTACTAGGAAATGCAATAGTGGGCTCGTCTGTCGGGCCGTAGGAGAAGGTGTCTTGAGCAGGTCTCCTGTTATCCTGATTTTAAGGCTGCCTTTGACAGTCTATTAGATATTCCTAGCCTCTAAGGCAGTATGCGGATTAGTACGTTAAATAGGATGATTAGCATAAGATATAACAACGTGTCTACTGTAATTAGCATATCTAGCTTGTACATTACTAAAACAATTAAAATAGGAGGTCTTGTCCTATCTTATGTACATTAAGGATGTTTAGTTCTAACTCCTCTATTACAACAAAGAAGCAATGCTTATAGTAGACTAAGCCATAGTAAAGGCTATAGAGCTTATAGCCCCTAGATTGTTAAAGCAGGACGCCCAGGCGCTATATAGCTAATTGCTAAGTAGACAGATATTTTCTAGCTTTAACCTAGAGGGCTATAAGACTATCTAGAGTAGTTTGCGTACTATTAGTAGCTAAATACTATCCCTCTACACCTTCTCTAAGGATCTCAAGTATCTAGAAGCATATGTAGGTAGTATAAGACACTTAGTTATACTGTCTCTAAAACAAGAAGAGGCAGAATGAGGCTAAGGGAGGGGAAGCGGCAGGAACAAGCAAGAAAAAGCAGAATGAGGCCGGGGGAGGGGAGCCAGCAGAGGACCCTGTGTGTCAGGCAGGGAAAAATTCCTATCTGACAACGGTTTTCCCTCATGGTGACAGCATGAGTTCGGTAAAGAGAAAAAAGGGGTTGGTGGGGTGATTTCTAGCAGTGTCATTTTCAATTCTCGAAGAGGTTATCACGGCTACCTGTAGCCTACACAGGAGTAAAACTGCGCCAGCTGAGTGCTTCCCTCCTCGAGGGTTATATAGTTGTGGACGAACTTAAACACCTCGAAGGAATTGTCTAGCGTGAAATGTTTCGAAATGTGCCAATAAGAGTTTTTATGATTGAGAGGCCTCCGTTACATCTGGTATCTCAGTCATATTTACTTGCATTTGTGACCGATCCACTGCTGACTTCATAACTTGCTCCATCGAATTGATCGCATACCCTACACTTCAGCTATATCCCTTGTGTTAGCAGCAGAATCATCATGCACGCTGTTGTCATATTCGAAAAAGAGCCTCAAGGGTTGGCCCTCTAGACCACACCTGCCTATTATTCCACACCGAAATTTCAAAACAGTGACGAGCCTTCTCATCCATTCTTCTCGATCCTCAGGGTCGTTAGCAGCTACACCGATCATTAGCTGCTGTATGCAACCTGCGATGATGTTAGGCTCATCAAGTCTATGAGCTACCACCAAACTCCACCACAGAGCCGTAATAGCGCCATACTACACCACCACCTGGGCTACCTCAGACATCCCGTTACCAGACCAGCACCCAAGCCGCTAAACCAACAGCCCAATCCCTCCATATAACACGCCCCAAACCACAATACAGCAGCCCAGCAATGGCATTACCACTCCACAAACACCTTCGCAGAGCGGTGCATCAAGAATATATTTTTGTTGTGGACATGATGTAGGGACAGAAAAGGACTGTAGGTAGTGTGGGTCGTACGGAAGGGTGTTGGGTATTGGAGAGATACCTGGAGAGAAGAGGTGGGGCGGGTGGTGGTGGTTGGAATGGTGACAGGGGGAGGGGTGGTGGTGAGAATGGTAATGAGAATGGTAGTTGTGAGAATAGTAGCAGCGGTGGTGAGAAGCCCGCCATCCACGCAGAGAATCAGGTATGTCTACTCTACCACCAGATAGTATTTCCACCATGACAACCTTTTGAAAAAAGCACACTTCTATGTTCGCAGACTATTCAGCGTTTGGGTTGTCGGGCTGGTTTGGTGGGGCGGTGGTACTCTATATATACTGGTGTATCCATCCGCATTCAGCTCCCAGATGCACCGTCGCAGTCTGTTCTTGGTAGTATTACTATACCCATAATCCCGCACCAAGTACGCCGTCATTCCGATTACCAAGAACAATATCAACCTTGTATTTGGGATCATAAATCATAGGCCATCTCTCCCCACCGGTTCAAAAGCACATACACAACACACATCGAGAAAAAAAAAACAGACATTGATATTCCTCCCCTGCTACTTGAATCATATACAAAGAAAACCACCACATAATAATGGCCTCTCTCTCCCCCCTCTTCCTCCGCTCCCATCCTTCTCCCCTTCCCCCTCTCCTCCCTCCACTTTCGCCACTCTCCGCCTTCACCCAC
>JPJV01002342.1:0-18714 GCA_000750745.1 Pseudogymnoascus sp. VKM F-4281 (FW-2241)
CCCTCCACCCCCCCCACTCTCACTATCCAATTATGTGGTCCTCAAGGGGCCAGCCCTCACTGGCATCACACCCTTTTGCAGATGGTGTCATTGCAGACATAAAATAACGATCATTATGATCTGCCATCCAGTCGGTAGCTAGATAGTTTTCGTGCTTATATATACCAGCACATATTCCAGAGGCTTTCGGGATGGGCCCCATTCTTTTATCTTCATTCTTTACACCTTCCACTGTAACTCATAGCTCGAAAAAGCTCTGCCCTCAGATAGGACGTCATGGGGAAGGTAGAACAAATTCCATCGCCAGCTGCGTCGCAACGTAAGGCAGACGACCCCCCGCCAACATACGATGACTCCAAGCTTGAGGCTGGTGTGCCGGCGGTGACCGAGGGAGATTCCTTTCGTGAGGCGGCAGATGCGGTGGTTGCGGCAATCCCCAAGGGCACAATTGACCCGGTCTATGAGGCGAAAGCTCGTGTCTTGAACCATGCGGTAATTTAGCCAGAGTCCTTTCCTAAGCACTCTGTCATTGTCGGGTAGCGAATGGCTCAGATACTTATTGCTCCCAGATCCAAGAAATCGGGATGGGATGGTATCAGTGGCAATTATTCATCGTCGTGGGGTTTGGCTGGGCAAACGACAATCTGTGGCCCATTGTGACCTCTCTGATATGTAAAGATTCCTCTCTCAATCCGCGTTTTTTTTTTCTATTCCACGTTCCTTTCTCGCAGGAATGTTAACAGTTTGCAGTCACTCCGATAAAAAATGAGTTCCATCCGTCTAAACCACCGCTCCTCAGTCTTGCACAGAATATTGGTCTCCTCGGAGGCGCAATGTTTTGGGGGTTTGGCTGCGACGTCTTTGGGCGGAAATGGGCATTCAACTTGACGCTCGGTATCACCGCTGTATTTGGTCTTGTCTCTGCAGGGTCTCCCAACTTTGCCTCCATTGGAATATTTGCCGCCCTCTGGAGTTTCGGCGTTGGCGGCAACCTACCTGTGGACTCGGCCGTTTTCCTCGAATTCCTTCCTGGATCCCATCAATATTTGTTAACAATCCTCAGCATCTACTGGGCAATTGCTCAAGTGGTGGCCACTTTGGTTGCCTGGCCGCTTTTAGGGAACTATACATGTGAAGAGAAAACAGTGTGCCACAGATCTGATAATATGGGCTGGAGATACTTTGTTATAGTGATGGGCGTGATATCAATGGTTGAGTTCTTTATCAGATTTGGCTTTTTCACGGTCTTTGAGTCCCCAAAATATCACATGGGCAAGGGCAACGATGCAGAAGCCGTCCGGATTGTCCATGAAGTCGCCAGAAGGAATGGGAAGGCTTCCAGCCGTAAGCATCTGCAGGCAGCCATATTAGCACTTTGACTAACACCAACAGTAACTCTCGCTGATCTCCAAGCCTGCGACCCAGCTGGTGACGGTGCACAAACCGACGCAGCAGCAGCTTTGAAGCGTAAGCTCGAGAAGTTTAACCTGACGCATGTGCGCGCCCTTTTCGCAACGCCAAAATTGGCACTATCGACCTCCCTCATAATCTTGATCTGGGCCCTCCTTGGCCTTGGCTACCCTCTATATAACGCCTTCCTGCCATATCTACAGGCAATCCGTGGCGCCGAGTTTGGTGACGGGTCAACTTACCTCACCTACCGCAACTCGCTCATTGTGGCCATCCTCGGCATCCCTGGCGCGCTGATAGGTGGTGCCCTCGTTGAGGTCCGCGGCTTTGGAAGGAAAGGCACACTTTCTGCCTCAACAGTGCTCACGGGGGTGTTTCTATACGCTTCAACCACAGCAGTGACATCTAATGCGCTACTGGGCTGGAATTGCGCCTTTAACTTCTTTTCTAACATAATGTTCGCTGTGCTTTATTCTTATACGCCTGAGGTAAAAACTCCAAATTGACTTTGAAATTGTTAGCAACTGACAACATGAAGGTGTTCCCAACAAAAGACCGCGGGACGGGCAATGCACTCACTGCGACGGCAAACCGGGTCTTTGGGATTATGGCTGTAAGTTCTGTATTTATTTTATCGCAATTAAATCATCGGTTTGATAACGAAATACTGACATTGACGCTTAGCCCATCATTGCTATGTTTGCAAATCTGGAGACGTCGGCTCCCGTGTATACCAGTGGGGCTTTATTTATTGCTGCGGGCCTCCTTGTTATCATCTTGCCCTTTGAATCACAAGGGAAGTCAAGTTTATAACTTGTGTCTGTTGGAAGGTTTTCTAGAGTGTTTACTCATGAGTACTGGTCTTAAATGTTGAGTAATATATAGTGCCTATTAAAGGCAGCAAATTATAATTTATGCGTGCTATCGCCAAATAAATTCGACTGTAGCAAGTCTGTTTGTATGACAGTGGCCGACAACCTAGTATTTGTTTGCCTTCTCTTGGCTTGCATCCTTCACGACGTCAGTTGGCGCGGTTTGCTCCTAATCTTGATCTCGCCAGCTTTTAATCAAAAGTCTCCCAGCACCCAACACCCATCACACAATCTCATAATCTGACACCTGGTATCAGATCGAGACCTTATACGACTACAAGCTGAGGACTAGACATTCCTAGCTTTCCATCAAGGAGAACCCATTCGGGTCATCGACCAAGAATGAAAACGCCTGGTGCACTGGGGAGACTCGCATCCAAGGTTGGTTTCCCAGCAACTACCATCGCCACGTCCTCTCAAAGCCCCCCAACCACATTGGACCTCCCAACATTTACGCCCTTTCCTCGCCTTCCGACCGAGCTCCGAAACGCCATATGGCGCGCCGCCTTACCACGTAATCTCCACATCACCGAGGTGTGTATCTACAACAAGAGCATCACACCCCGTCTCTCCAACTACACGGTCTTCTGGGTCAACCGCGAGTCTCGCGCCGAAGCATTCGCGGCCCTTTCAAGCGCCCCGCCACCATACAGCCTACCCGATGACCCGGAACGAGATATCATCTCCCTCAGCCCGATGACGTGGAATGACCTACCCCACATGCCCGTCGGCAAGGCTCCTGTTTACGCCGCGGTCAGCGAGATTGACCATGCACAGCGGTTCGTTGCTGCGACGCTGGTGGATAGCGTCCGAGGCCGGTTCGACAGCGTGTCGGTCGAGATGCGGTTCTACACGCCGTATGGCCACGCCTCTTTGTTGTCTTCTGGCCCGCGGGACTTCCAAGGTCGGCCGCTTAAGATGGATTTTTTTCGTGTTGCGCGGAAGATGGGGGTGGAGTCGCGGGGGTTGGGAGCAAGCTTCTATGCGAACAGTGTGGATGGAGAGGATGGGGTGGTGGGGCTTGGTGGAAGAAAGGACCAGGGGGCGAAGAAGCCTGTCTTACGGGTTGTGTATGTGTTGTAGTGGGATGCTTAGGGAAGTCTATGTAGGCACTGGGAAGGGACATTAAAAACAAGGGGGCCGCTGTGGTGCAAGCTTGGTCCATTTTCATTTGTTGGCATACTCATTTTAGTTTACATACCTATCCATGGGGAAGGCATGGGAGGAAGGATGGGGATGGGAATGGTAGATAGCCTTCTAAGACACCACCAATCGGGACTGGTTGATATTTCACACCTACAACAAGAGATAATGCATAAGCCCAGAGAAAAGTTCGAATTTCGAAAATATAGCTATAAATGTCTCTATGATTCGTCTGAACGATCCGTTTCGTTGCTTTGTTACTAAGGGAGGATAGGTCAACCAAGAGTTTTCAGCTCAGTGGTGCCCTTGGAAATTAAATCCAGCCTTTTCTCTTCTTCGCCTTCTAGAGGCGGTGATGGCGCCGAAGGCGGCCATTGCCCCTTTGATCCGATCGCCAAAGAGGAGCAAACGAAGGCTCCCTCCCTAACTTTCATTAAATAGCTCCTTGTTCCCCCTTCCGGCTTCCGAAGGACTTGGACAGAGCAAGAATCTGGGCTTGCCTTTAAGCCGCCGCGCCTTTGTTATGTTACCTCTTCCTTCTCTTCACAGGAAGCTGCATAAAAACATACTATTTGTCTCCTTGTGTTGGATATAATCAGCGGCTGTCCCATTCCTTGCGACCGCTCTCTCCTTATCTTTCTCTCAACATCTCTTTGATTCCCGTAAGCTCTCCTAATGTTGGGGTCACAGCCAATCGGCATGAGACGTTGGTGCCTGAGACGGAGTGAGGTTGCTGACGAACTCGATGGGGTTTCGATAGGACATTACTCCTTCAACCTTGGATGCCGTACAACGCACTCACTTAACAGTTCCGGTCAATGGCCTGGCCAAAACGCCCACGGCAGCAATTTCAGCTGCCATGAGCGGTTTGGATTAGATACCGAGGCCAAAAGTTGCCATAGAATGCGCGGGCCCCATTGCGGACGCAGTCGGAATGCGACCCTCCGGAATAGTTGAGTATAGCCAATAGAAGGGCCTACTCCATAAAAATAAGTACCAAGTCGACGTATGGTATCAGAGGCTGAAGTCGACGTTGCCCAAGGATGCGACAATTTTGTCTTCGTCTGTTACATGTGTTGCAGATTGTGTTGTGGATGGAGAAGATTCGATTACTTCACCGCTGGTTCTTAAAGTGTTGTCTCCAGTACCGTTGCTACTACCAGTCCGTTGTCTCAATTCTTCTCCGGCAGAAATGTCTATCGCAGTAACATTCACCGCAGTAGAGTTCGGTTGGGTTCCCTGTCTGATATTCTGAAACGACCACGTAGGCTCGAAACTTTGTGACTTCCAGGCCCGGCCGACTCGCTCGTACATTTCATCAATTTGTTCGAGCGTGAGCTTGGAGGTCTCATATACCATGAACCAGACGAAGAAGAATGCGAAGATGCAGCAGACCCCCCAGACATAGAATATCTGCGGCCCCAAGTTCAACGAACCCGGGCCGTTTCCTAGAAGGTATGGGGTCGTGTATGCGATTATAAAATTCAACAGCCAATTCGATGAGGTAGAAATTGACATTGATTTGGCGCGGACTTTCAGTGGGAAGATCTCTGCGGTAACAACCCAGCATACTGGTCCCCAAGTAGAGGCGAAACAAAACAGGTAAACCAAGATGAACGCGAAGTATAACTTGTTTGAAACTTCCACACTCAAGCTGTCGACGGAGCCGACTGATGCCACAATTAGTTGACAAATAGCCATGCTAACAGCGCCAACCATTAGTAGTCGGCGCCGACCTAGCGATTCGACAAAAACTATGCCGGGAAGTGTTCCAATAACATTGACAGAGTTTGCGATCACCTGAAATAAAAACCCCGAGCCAATGATATCGTCAAAGAAGGAGTTTCCAAAGTAGAAGATGAAGTTACAGCCGCTTAATTGTTGCAGCATGAAAAGGCCACAGCCGGTAAGAAGGCGCCGGCCGAGGTGAGGCGTCCCGAAAAAGACATGTCGATAGGAAGATGGGCCAAGAGAAACCTCATATGCATGATTCGCTTCGATTTCTGCGATTTCGTCAACCAACGCTGGGTGCGTAATGTCTAATCTTCGGATGCGTGAAAGCGACGCTGCTGCCTCGGCATGGAGGCCGCGCTTGATAAGGTATCTCGGCGTTTCTGGCAGGACGACCATGCCGAGTACCAGAATCGCTGCCCAGAGGTATTGTAACGCGACGGGTATCTGGAACGACGCGGCGGTGTTAATCCTGTTGGAGAAATATTCGACTATTGCGGCAATGAGCAGTCCCACTGTGATTGCCAGCTGATATGTGCAAACCAATACTCCGCGAACCCACTTCGGTGCCATCTCGGATTGGTATAGAGGAACGATGACAGAGATCATGCCCACGCCTACACCAGCCACAAACCTGCTTGCAGTCAGTATTGCCTAAGCAGATATTGATATTCGATTGACGTAACATACCTTCCGGCCACATACAATGGAAGGGCCATTGACGCGACTTGAAGGGTAACTCCAATTGAGAAGATGCCCACGGCAATCATAAGAGCACGTCGACGACCAAGCTGATCGGCAAGCGGAGCTGCACCGAGCGCGCCAACAAATGTTCCAGCACTGAGTATAGACACGACCTCGGCCGTTTGGGCGGGAGTCAAGGCTTTCGTAGAGGGGTCCCTGGGATTAACTTCGGTCGCGAATTGTTGGAGCCACCAGGGTGTCGCGATGATGCCGCTGATGATCCTGCCATCCCAAAGTTAGTTATGTTCCCCTTCTAAGCATCCGAGGTAGATCCCAAGCTGGTGCCTTACCCAGTATCATAACCGTAGAGAAGACCGCCAAACGTGACGAAGAGGCCGATCAAGATGGCCGGTGCAGTCGTGCCGGCGACATTGTCTGGTTTTTTCCAGAGCATGGCGACTGCAAGACCCTGCCTCCAGCGGAGGGCCCAGGTCGTCGTTGTTATCAGCTTTGGGCGGGTTTGTGGATGACAGATTGAGGTTTGTTTAGTTGTCGGTGATCTGTAGATGATTAAAGTGCGGAGAAAGGAACATCATTGGGTGGGACGGGGTGTAGTCGAGCAACAAGTGGGCACTGGGCGATAGCAATGGTGGAGCCAAAATTTGGGGTTCTTAAGGTTCTGGCGTGGGTGGAGGACGGTGGGTGTGGAGGTGTGGAGTTTAAGTAGAGTGGTACTGCCCGTAAGCGCGGATACCAAGACTTTATGGCCAAGGTTCATCAATCAAGGGGGGCAGAGCGAGGACAGTAACACGAATATAAACAGCAACAGCAATAATAACATTACTGTCTCACAGTAATAAATAATGTCTCCAGACAGCCAGTACGGTATAGTACATGTCGCATGAGATGAGATATTTGGAATATTAGTTAGCAAATTATTATGTAGACTGTTGCTTGGTGAAGGCCGCGAGGTATGAGAATAGCATTCCACATGCGAGAGCTTGAAGGGACTGGGGGCTAATACGACAATAATAACACTTAGTAGGAGTGATTCTTCTCGATTGCTCCGACAGCGTACAAGAGAAGGCAATTAACGCTGTAAGGTTTGCGAGCGGCGGTTATAATGTGAGGGTTTGAACGCGGTGGCCGATCAGTTTGGAATAGAGCCCCTTGGCTCCTCGAAATTGTACTGTATAACACCACGGCAATGTGCATGAGAGTCTATTGAATTATTATTAAATTTATAGAGACTGTGTTGCTGAATGAATGTAGTAAGGTTTGACAACCGGATATATACTGCAAGGCTGTGCACGGGGTGGCAGCGGTAATGATAATACCTATGTACTTGAGCCCCTTCCTTCCGCAGCATCATGCAATGCAACAAGACGGGAATGTGCATACAAGCACCAGCACAATCAACCAACCAACCACATATTTTGACTCTATTTTTATAGCCTTAGAGTCCCCCTTCACAACAATTTGACCCCAGTCCACACCACCCAATATTCGCAGATTCACAGGCAATATCCCGAGCCATATGTTTTGTACCGTATCTGGCCATTTCTCCGAGACTTCTGGCACCTTTTTTTGCTATTATAAATAGGGACTTCACCGGCCGAGCAGAATTTGTGCTAGTGGAATTTACGGCCCATCACGTATATTCGAGACTGTTGATCGGGTCTGACATGGAGACTTGGGGTCTAAGGGGATAAATAAAGACCATGCCATTATATGCAGTGAAAAGTTAGATTGCAACGGTTTATAGGTAGCAGCTGCAGTAACGGGACATGAGATGCGGAGTTGCGGTGTTATAAACAGACACGTACCCGCATGAAAATACTTCATCTTCATTCTTGGATATACTACGCATGTTTACCGTAGAGACTTCCGGGCCCTCTAATTTCCGGTAGAGTCTGCCTTGCTTGAGAGAGGATTCGTCTTTACCGCTACGGTCACATTACCACAGTGGAAACGCCCAGTTAAGGTGCTGTGGCTCTCCATATCGGCAGTTGGCAAGGAGCCGGTACATCCTTGCCGTTTGCATGCTGGCTGACTAGTAGCACCGTCGTATCTGGTATTGTTAGCGAGTGGAATTGACGATATGAATGGGGGACATTCCCACGGCTTGTTCTCGAGACATAAATCAACGTCCCTGAGTGTCCAAGCCTACATATCATTATTAACAACGCAGAAACTTTGGAAAGGCCGGCCGACCAATTTGCCCCAAAACCCTGTCTTTACTGCTATGTTTGCAACTTCATCCCACTCGTCGACGCCATGCCCAGAGCCGTTGAGCTAGCGAAGATAACTGCGGACCTGCACAAGAAATCCGTTTCTCCAACTAGGAGATTTAACTTTCATATCCCAACCTATGACGGTTGGCTGCCGCAAGAGGTTGAACAATGGCACGTCTCATGGACCTCTTGCCTTTCAAGGCTTCTAAAGGGGCTTTGAGAACTCGATGCCAAGATGGATGGAAACTGGATGGAGTTAATTACCGCGATTGAGGCTACCCTCGATAAAGTTATTCCACGGTTTATTGGCATTCTGGAAGAGACGGTAGAGGCATCAAGCCTTGTCTCGTCCATGACAACCTCTGGAAGAGTAACGTCGGCACTGATGCTCGGACAGACAATATTTATATCTTGATGCTGCAGCATACTACGCACACAATGAGATGGAGATTGGGATATGGAGGGTTGACCACCACGAGATGAAAGATGAAGTTTATCGACGAGAATATGCAAAGCTTTTCAAGGGGAGCAAGCCAGCTGAGGAATGGGACGACCGGCTTAAATTGTACGGGGTGGGAACCAAGCTGATGTATTCGTCGAGGGTTCCAAAGGGGACAAAACTTCGACCGCAAATATTGCAGGACCTTCAGGATCTAATTGAAAAGTATGGTGGCAAGCATATAGATTCGGCTACTACGGAGAGAACCAATTCTGCTGCCGTCGATGATACCGCTGTCGATGGTACGAGTAGTGCTGTAATAGGATAGGAAGAGGATAGTATCTGGGGGGAGATAGGAGACCATAGCTGCGCAAAAGTAGACTCTGCTCAGCACCGTAATTTTCTCCTGAAAGCAGCATGTGCTTTCGGTCCATTTACTGAACCAACGGCATAATGTGGCATAAAATGGCCCAATGTTAATCTCTATTGAAAATACCGTAGTCACAAGTCTCCTAAAGATATAGAACGATAATTCATAGTGTCTTATTGATCGACGTACGCTGCTACATAGTACTAAAATGAGTTATATATAGAGATAAGTTGCATCTCCAACTTTGCATTCTCCTAATCCACCACCACATACACCTAAAATGGCCATACCCAGTTCGTAATTTCATCCGGGTCTGTTCCATGCTCAAAAGCCCAGTTGCGCATTTTGATCTGCTCATCCAGCAGCGCCTCCCTCGTCGCCGACCCCCTATTATGAAGCTTGCCCTCCATACGCTGTAGCGCGTCCATGGCAAGACTATACCGATCCGTCTGGTTTCTGATCGCTAATTCGAGCGGCGTGTCGATATTTCCCTTCTCGCGGTAGCCGCGCACGTGCATATTACCGTTGCCGGGGCGCTTATAAGTCAGGCGGTGGATGAGGAAGGGGTAGCTGTGAAAGTTGAAGATGATGGGCCTATCGGCCGTGAAAATGGCGGTGTAGGCGGGGTCAGTGAGACCGTGCGGGTGGTCCGCAGCAGAGATGAGTTTGAAGAGGTCGACGACATTGACAAAGCGTATTTTGATGTCGGGGAGATGGGTGCGGATGAGGGCAACGGCAGCGAGAGCTTCTTGCGTTGAAACGTCACCGCAAGAGGCCATTACGACGTCGGGATCAGCATCCTTGTCGTTGGAAGCCCATTCCCAGATTCCGATGCCTTTGGTGCAGTGGATAACAGCGTCGGGCATGGATAGGAACTGCAAATGCTCTTGTTTGTCGGCAACGATGACGTTGACATAGTTCTCGGAGCGGAAACAGTGGTCCATCACAGAGAGCAAGCAGTTGCCGTCAGGGGGGAGATATATGCGTACAACTTCAGGCGACTTCTGTGCCACAACCGCCAAAAAACCTGGATCTTGGTGAGTGAAGCCGTTGTGATCCTGGCGCCAGACGGTGGCGGTGAGAAGAATGTTCAGCGAGGCAATCTTAACCCGCCATTCGATCTCGAGCGCCTTCTCGATCCATTTGCAGTGCTGGTTAACCATCGAATCAATGATGTGGATGAAGGGTTCGTAGGAATTTAGTAGGCCATGTCTCCCTGACAAAATATAACCCTCCAGCCAGCCCTCGACAGTGTGCTCAGATAGCATCTCCATTACACGCCCTGAAAACGCAAGATTCCCTCCGTCGGCATCTTCCTCAAAAGTTTCAGCCATCCATACCTTCTTGCCGGCCGCATAGATTCCACCGAGCTTGTTGGACTCAGTCTCATCCGGTCCAAAAACGCGGAAATTGGTCATATTCTTGGACATGATGTCCCGGAGGAAAAGAGCCATATTTGTCATAGAGGGGCCAAATGAACTCCCATTTCTGGCTACTTCGATTGCATAGTCGCGAAAGTCTGGGATTTGCAATGGCTTGCGTAACACTCCGCCGTTTCCGACGGGGTTGGCGCTCATACGGCTATTACCCGTTGGGGGAAGCTCCCTCAGCTCGGGGATGAGCTTGCCATCTTGGAAGAGACGCTCTGGTTCATAACTCCGCATCCACTTTTCAAATATGGCAAAGTGCTCCTTGTTCTTAGCAATGTCGGGAATTGGGATTTGATGGGCGCGCCAGAACCCCTCAAGATAATGACCGTCAATATCTCGCGGAGCGGTCCAACCCTTGGGAGTGCGGAGGACGATCATTGGCCAAAAAGGGCGGAACGGCTTCCCGGAGTCGCGCGCTTTCTTTTGGTACCCGCGAATCTCTGTGATACACTTTTCCATGGTGGCTGCCATGGCTTGGTGCATAGTCTCATGGTCGCTTCCTTCAACGAAATATGGCTGCCAACCGTATCCAATAAAGAGGGCTTCAAGCTCACGGTGACTGATGCGTGCTAGTAGCGTCGGGTTGTTGATTTTGTATCCATTCAGATGCAGAATTGGGAGAACTGCACCATCTACGATCGGGTTGAGAAATTTTGTACTGTGCCAGCTGGTCGCAAGAGGACCAGTCTCGGCCTCTCCGTCCCCAACCATGGTGATCGATATGAGATTCGGGTTGTCAAAAACAGCGCCGAAAGAGTGAGAGATGGAATACCCGAGCTCTCCGCCCTCGTGAATGCTGCCTGGGGTCTCTGGGGTTGCATGGCTTCCAATGCCGCCTGGGAAGGAGAATTGCATGAAGAACTTCTTCATCCCTTCTTCATCTTCGGACTTATCAGGGTACACCTCGCTATATGTACCTTCAAGATAAGCCTGGGAAAGGACTGCGGGTGCGCCATGACCTGGTCCAGAAACGAACAGGGCGTCCAGGTCGTATTTCTTAATCATTCGGTTGGCGTGGATATAGGTAAATATCTGCCCGGGATCTGATCCCCAGTGACCAAGTAGTCTTGCCTTGAGATGCTCGACTTTGAGAGGCTCTTTGAGAAGCGGATTCTGTTTCAAATGTATCATGCCAAGGCAAAGATATAGAGACGCTCTCATGTAGTCATCTATCTTTTTCAGTTCGTCAGGTGCCAATGGGGCACCCTGAACCGTAGATCTAGCCGTGCCATATGGCGATATGCTCTTGACAGCGATGTCCGTCTCAGTTGGCGTTGCCATATTTGCGGGTATGCTGGGCCCCAATTGAGACTGGGTTGTTGATAGCTGAAGTCTTTGGCTCCCTGTCACAGATTCTCAGGAAAATCTGAGAAATTCAGAATGGCCGAGGGAAGATAATAAATAGAAAGGGAAACAGAATGACAAAATGCTAGAATGACAGAATGACAGTATTTGGGGTCAAGAGCTAGGCTAGCATAATTGCCTATTGGAGTTGAAAAACGTGATGACGTCTGCTATTTATGCATCTGGGAACTAGTCGTCATGCCACATCATATCTTGGTTATACGAGTAAACTTCGAGCTCAATTTAAGTAGATCATTTACGAACTTGTTGGCCCTTGAATAACTGTAGCTAAATAAATGTAGCTAAATAACTGTGGTTGAATAACCGTAGTTAAATAACTGTAGCTAATTATTTACTTAGGTTGAATAGCATCATCGCAATGGGTCTGTATCTTTGAAACTTATTAACAAAATTCATGCTTACTATACCAAAAACATCAACTATCCACCCAGGTCACGAGAAAAGTCACGAGAAAGTGACGTATTACTCTAAGGGTCCAATCCAACGTAATTAAGGGTCCAAGATAAGATAAACAGCAAAGCCAGGGGGTCGACTAAAAACGGCCGGCACGCGCGAGTGAACCGTGCCGAAGCCACAAGTGTAGGGTCACGTGCTTTCATGTGCCTTGCCATTAGTGGTGTAATTAAGGCAGCTCAGGCAGCTCAGGCAGCCAAGATTATATTGGAAATTACAGTGGACTAATACAGGAAGGTCGCTCTCTCTTTTTAATTATCGTCTGCTTGATCTTCTCTTGATCTCCCACTACGAACTGATTCCATTTTGATCGTCACTTGTGGATGCCTTTTCTCTCTGAGATCTGCCCTACCAGCATTTATATCGCGCTACGCGAGTGCACTACGGAGTGCGCTATACTCACTTTAATTTACGACTATCCACTCTGGAGTGCGCTCCACATCGGCTGCCAACTGTCAAGCCGGCAGAAAGTCTTGTCCTAACGGTGGCTAATAAATGCGAATCCTCTTCTTGCTTAACATATCCGCATCAGCCTCGCATTCCGGCTAAATCGTACGGTGCATACGTGGATATTGACTCTGTATCATACAAAATATGCCCCATAGTATGCACTCTCGGACTCCTCCCCGGAGCTATATTAAGCCACAGCAAAAATCTGACATAGTGCAGTAGTGATCTGCATAATTACAAAAAAATCGCTAGGAGTTGGGTCCTGATCGACGCGATTTTTGTGAAATGCCAGATGGAGGCTACTCAACTCGCTTTCCAATCTCCTCAAAAGTCCTCATTCGCCCGACTCCAAGGAAACCCCTATAATGATCCGTGCGCTAGCTTCCCGGCACTCAGATTCGAGATTCAATGCTCGGATGCTGCGCTGTCCAAATTACCAAACAACCGATTGAGTTGACTATGGTACATTTTACCCTATATAGCCTCATCAGATTACATTCCCGCTAGGTTGAAAGAAGGTCTGTCACTTTTGTTTCACTACTCATGCGGTTGGAAAATGCAATATGGATCTAATATAAGCATGCGGTGCAAACGCCAGATGCGGCTCCCAGCTTAATACATCCATATTGTCAGCCAATCTCCGCCTACAACCAGCCCAGCCGTGCGGCCAACGAAAGCCTATACGGTAGGTTGCAAGGAATGTGAACTGGCCCCAATCGTGCAAGCATATTCTGCCAAATCTACCTTGCACGGACACGGTACCTGACAACTTTCTGTTGGTATCACAGAACATCTATATGCATATAAATAAGGTCGGCCCATCTTGTCTAAGTGGATATCGCTACTCAATTGCCTTTTCCGTGGCTTTTGGAGAATCAATCCCTTCTCTCATCCTCTCTCGAAAGCAAATAGATACCATCTGTTTGCTCCCTTTGCTTCACCATGTTTGCCAACGTCTCTAATCTTCTTGTGGTAACTCTATTTGCCATCGCTGCGACTGGGGCAAATGTTCATCGTGCTAAAAATGACACTTACGGCAAAGATGAAGTAGATGCCCTCTCTGCTGAGGGTCTTGCTAAGCTCAAAGAATGGACTCGCAGCAATCCTCCCGCAGGCAACTGCACACTGGAAAACGCGGTGATTCGGCGTGAATGGTACAAATCTGCCCATACCCACAGTATTTCATTGAACCCAATCGGCTAACTCGTTAGGTCGGCCTTCTCTCGCCAAGAACGCCTTGATTATATCGACGCTGTGCTTTGCCTACAGAAGAAGCCTCCCACCACACCGACGAGCATCATCCCCGGCGTTCGCAGCCGCTACGATGATTTTGTTGGAACCCACATAAACCAGACGTTATTTATCCACTCCACTGGCAACTTCCTTGGCTGGCACCGCTATTATGTCTGGACGTACGAGCAAGCTCTGCGTAAAGACTGTGGATATAACGGTCACCAGCCATATTGGAACTGGGGAAGATATGCTCTGGACCCTGTCAACTCCCTACTTTTTGATGGTTCCGATGAATCCCTCAGTGGTGACGGCTCCTATGTCGAGCACACGCCTATTTCGGTTTTCGGAGCACCTGCGCCATACGATGTGATCCAGCCCGGCAATGGCGGTGGTTGCATTACATCCGGCCCCTTCAAAGATATGGTCGTTTCTCTCGGACCTGTGGCGGGCACCTTGGACGGTGTAACAGCAAATCCCACAGCAGATGGACTCAGCTACAATCCCCGCTGTCTGCGCCGTGACATCTCCGAGAACGCCGCTGTATCCACACGCACTAACGCGACCGTCTCGCTCCTGACTACGAACGACAACATTGCCGACTTCCAGGATTACATGCAAGGAATCCCCAAGCAAATCCTTGGCGTGCACGGCGGGGGCCACTTCACGGTTGGCGGGGACCCAGGAGGAGACTTCTTCGCGAGTTCTGGTGACCCAGCATTCTGGTTGCACCACGCGAACATTGACCGTATCTGGTGGATCTGGCAGAACCAGGATCTGGCGACGAGGCAGAATGCTATTGCCGGGCAGACGAACATGGCAGGCGATGGGGTGCCGACAACGCTCGAGGATGACCAGTTCTTTCAGGTCAACGAGAAGGTGTTGAAGCTGAAGGATCTCATGACGACTATGGGCGGAGCGGGTGGGGAGTTCTGCTATATCTATAAGTAGCACCGCTTTACGTGGGGTGTTAGAAGCAAGGGAGATGAATTCTAACATTCCACCTAATGACAAAATATTGAACGCCCAAAATGACCCTTCGATTATGTGATATCTAGTAAATTGGAAATATCGTATCACTCCAAACCGAAGCATACAAGCTGCGGCCCGCCCATGCTGCGGTCTCGGGGCACATTGTGTTATCGGAATTGTTCACCCTTACTTCAAGCACAATCCACCCCCGAACGCCCAAATTCAACTTCCGTAACCCAGAAACAGCGCAATCTTCGCAGTGACTCTAGCCCCCACATCACCTGTTGCACAAACCGCGTAAAGGCGATAATATGTTCCACTTGTGGCGACGCGAGTTGAGAGGGGCAGGGGTGAAGACGACGGGGGCGAGTTGGAGGGGAAGCTGTGAATGAGGTAGAGTCCGACCGAAATCGAATACAGAGAGAGCCGCATTTTTATGGGAAAAGCGATATGACATTGTGAGATGATTCAGCTCCCTAGCGCGGGTCATCTTGCTCTTTCTTGGACTAATGGAGGGTAGGCACAGTTCGTCCCTTCCTTTTATTCTCATCAACTCACCGATCGCTCTTTCCCTTACTAGCTAGATGACTACGGACTACGTACTCCGTCCCTTGGGAGCTAATATGCCTATCCCGTTGTCAATTCTAATGAATACCCCTCTCGTCAGTCATCCTTCATCAATATCCTCACCGCGATCCTTACTCCTTCTCTCATTCTATTTTACTGCGCAGCCATTCTTTCCAACCGTCTCTACCTCCTCAATTTGCGCAGCTCCTTGGTATCCCGGGGAATTTCTTACTACATCTTGACTACTGCCGGGCGTCCGGTAGCATGTCTCGTTGGTCTGCAAGAGAAAGCCTCGAAGAGGCTTTCTACGACTGCCAGCAGACTAGCGTTGGGTTCTTAACGCCGTCACTAAACCAATCGCACAGTGACTCGCCTAGTGGTGATGACGATGATCCAACTGAAGATGCGATTCACTTCCTCTGCTGTTATATACCGAAGATTCATCTTCCACAGCTTCAACCTATTCGTTGTCTGGGAGTTTCACTTGCAAAGGGTGAGCCTACGGCTATACGTGCTCGCAGTCATGCCCCTCGTGCAGGAATGTCCCTAAGAGCCAGGTATAAGTCAGCTTCTGTGGCGACTGATGGAGCCATGCGCTTTGTGGGACATTCTGAACCTGATCCTACTATAATAACAAGTTTCACGAGCATGGTCCGAGACAGCAACGTTGAATCTCTTGGCCGACGTGATAGCACCATTACTGTTTGCCGCAATGCATTATTTAGCCGCGGAAGACGAAATGATACAGTATCTGAGATGGCGATGAAACGAAACAGTCACGGTAACATGGAACCTCCCACAATAGTTACTCTCCGACGTGCCATTGCCGTTCTAAACACTCTTGCTCAGCCACGTATACAGGCCTTCAGCGCTGACGTGAATAACGCTGCGATGCTTCGTGAATACCGCCGCAGCATTCGGTCGATGGCTTCGCCTGCAGAGTATTTGATCACATCTGAGGAGATCAGAGGTTTGAAAAGCCAGATGAAGAGAAAATTTATTCTACCAACTTCAAAACAGACCATCGTCAAGGAGAAAGAGTATTTGACTGGACTTGGTTGGAAGGGAAGAGTCAAGAAATCGAGCAGCGGGTCAGTGGTTTGGTTTGGAGCTCCGCGCAAAAACCTTCAGTCCAATGCTGCGCTCTCCGTTTCAAATGTCCATACAGCATATCGGTCAATTGTGAGCCGCGAGCGAAAGGGCCATTTTATGTCACATGTTGCTCAGCGAACGAGCATCATCTCTATGCTGATGACGGGGAAAAGTATACATGAGATGATCTGGGAGGATGACGGGAAGCTACAGAATCTGTTTTCTTCGACGTGGGGTCTTGCCACCAGTATGCGACAGGGTGATCTGGCGACTCGTTCTCGCAACTCATATCGTCGAGACCCGAACACAGCATCAATTGAATACAGAGCATCATACGGTGGAGAGACTGCAATCACGGCTAAAATGAGAACATCTAAGACCGTCTTGGAGCACCCCTCCGAGAAATCTTCAAATACGCCTTATGACATCGATAAATCTCTCTCTCTCTCGGAAGTGAGAATTCCAAGATATGTGACTCAGCAGTTTTCCATCTGCACACCAAAACCCATCTCAGATGGTGTGTGGCTCCCGCCAATTTCGAGCTTTGAAAACCCAATAATAGAAATCCCGACAGCGAACCTACGTCCTTCGGTGCTGGACCCCGGCCCCGTTGGTAGCATTTGGAGAGATAGCCTTATGGCTTTGAATCCACAACCTAAGCATCCACTATTAAGAAGTTTAGCTGCTGATGCTTTAGGAAAACCAGCTTTAGCGGCACCAGCAACTCTTTCGGAGCCCAAGCCATCGCTATGGGGACAATCCACACGTATGCTGGTGAGAGTCCCAGTAGGCTCGCGGCCAAAGCCGTCACTATGGCGCAGCGACGTCGCCGCTTCGGGTCAGATGGCTATCACACGCAGCGACAAGGAGTCAACTGCAGAAGTTACTCCAAGGCTGTGGAAGCGGGCATCAGCGCGTCGTCTACGAGATGCTCTAGGCATGGGAAGTGGTGAAAGCTGGAAACGTGTGGCGGGCGTGGAAAATATCAAGGATGCGGAGACGCTGATAGAAAATGCAGATGACAGAGTGCCATGGGGAGCAGATACTTTGGATGATGTCCCAATTATCTCCGAAGAAATTGAAAGCGATGAGTCGTGGAAGAGAGATTCAAGGTCGTGGAAAGGGAAGAAGAGGCTGTTGAGGACGATTAATCAAAAGGCTGAGCATATCCGGGCGAAATTGATTGCTACACGAGAGAAAGCCAGCGAGATGAAAGAGGATATAAAATACAAGGAAAGAGGGGCAGAGAGCAATTGTCCTTCCGAGAAAGCAATCAACCAGCACGGGAGGCTGGAAGAGAAGTCGAAATATGACGAATTAGAAGATTGGGTGTGTGGCCTGCGGGAAGCATCGCCCGTTTTGCGACCACGCTCTAGTAGGAACTACATGAATTTGTATGGAGGCAGCAGGGCCACTGATCGGAAGGTTAGCGATAACCGGCCCCTGAGACTTGAGGGTGGATCGCGGAGAAGCCTTAGTATCACTACGATTGTGTGGTAGGGCTGCACTTTAATGTAGTCTGGGATTATCATTATTACAAACACGGGAATTAGGATGGGATGAGATATCAATAGCCGCTGACTAGACTGGTAGAAAAGTATATCCTTGGGTGTGTCCATCTGATGTTTTAAGTAGTCACATGTTGTGCACTTGACGTGTAATCCCACTGTCACATACATTCGCTGCAGGGAAGGAGATCCATACACGTAATTGCAAGTGTTCTTAGTTGGATTGGATACATGATCCGGTCATCTATATATGTATAACATTCTCCCATGCACCTTCATCTCCCTTCCACCCCCAAAAACACCACCAAACCAGATAACACACCATCCATCCAGTAAAATCAACCAGTCGCCAAAATGCCACGCCCACAGGAACAAACAGACCAAACAAAACATGAACTCCTCCTAGCAAACTGTCATCGTGGTATAAATCATCCTTCCTCATAAATCCAGCACCCCGGCACTTACAACTCCTCAACCCTCTCCCACTCCTTACACCACCCAAACCAACTCCTCCTCCTACACCGCTCTTTCGGCACCGGCTTCGCCGGGGACGTCGGAGTCGGATCCGCGCACACGAAGCCAAACCACTTGTAGGTGTGGCATTTCGTCGTTGTGGTTGGCCGCGAAGGGTTCGGGAGGGCGGTTGGGAGGGACGGGGGAGAGGTGATCGGCGGTGACGAGGTGGGGTCGCGACATCCCCACCATCCAGGATTGGCGCAGGTAGAGGTGGGTGGGAGGCTGGTGGGGGAGGGGTCATTGCAGCC
>JPJV01002345.1:0-36641 GCA_000750745.1 Pseudogymnoascus sp. VKM F-4281 (FW-2241)
GCCGCCATATCCTTGTCCACCACCGCCGCCGCTGAAACCGCCGCCACCACCACCACCGCCATAAGCAGCCTGTGGGGCAGCGTTGTAACCGCCACCGCTACCACCGTATGGAGCGGGTGGGCCGCCAGCAAAGCCACCGGAGAATGGAGCGGCACTGCCACCGAGCTTACGGAAATCACGGTTGGCGCCACTTCCGCGTCCACGGCCGCCAGTGCGACCACCACGGGAGCTGCCACCGAAGCCAGCACCCTCGCGAGCAATGTTCTCGAGGAATGCAGGAACCTCCTGGTTGGCCTCCTTCAGGAGCTCGAGGAGGTCACGGACAACGCCACGGTTACCGCGGTTGAAGAACGCGGTGGAGATACCGGTGTTACCGGCACGTCCAGTACGACCGATACGGTGGACATAGTCGTCGATGTCAGTTGGAAGATCGTAGTTGACAACGTGAGTCACGTTGGGGATGTCCAAACCTTCAAGAAACGGTTAGCAAATGAGTTATTTAAACTGTGAAAATTTCCAAAAAAAATGAAGTTTTTTTTTAAAAAAAAAACATATCGATCACGGACACTGAGCACTTGCTACATTGGTCTTGGGCCTCGAATGTACTATTTCCCCCCTGAGTGACTGTAATAACCAGCTGTTTCTACAGCACCCAAGTTTGGAGTTCCCCCACTGAGTGACTGTAATAACCATATGATTTAACAGCACCCAAGTTTGGAGTTCCCCCCCTGAGTGACTGTAATAGCCAGCTGTTTTTACAGCACCCAAGTTTGGAGTTCCGCCCCTGAGAGACTGTAATAACCTGCTGATTTTACAGCACCCAAGTTTGGAGAAATCGAGTTCGAATTTCGAGCCCGAAAATCGTAAAAAAAACTTCAGGGATGGGGGGGGTTAGTAATAAAAAAATAAAAAATAAACATACCTCGTGCAGCAACAGCGGTGGCAACCAAGATTGGGCAGCGACCGTTACGGAACATCTCGAGGGCACGCTCACGCTCGCGCTGAGTGCGGTCTCCGTGAATAGAGGTAGCCGGGAAGTTCTGGTTGATCAAGAAATCCGACAGGGAGTCAGCCATGCGCTTCGTCTCAACGAATATGAGAGTAAGACCGGCGCCGTGGGTGTGGAGAATATCCAAAAGAACCGAGCGCTTGTCCATATCCTCGACGTACTCGACCTTCTGGGTAATGTTCTCAGAGGTGGAACCGACACGTCCAACGGACAAGAAGACGTAATCCTTCAGGAAATCACGGGCGAGCATTTGAATGTCGCGCGGGAAGGTGGCGGAAAACATGAGCGTCTGGCGGCCCTGGACACCGGGCATATCCTCGCCCTCGACAATGCGGCGAATTTGGGGCTCGAAACCCATGTCCAACATGCGGTCAGCCTCATCGAGGACGAGGTACTTGATGTTGCAAAGCGAGATGCGGCCACGCTCAATCAAGTCGACGAGACGACCTGGGGTGGCAACGAGGAGATCGCAACCACGCTCGATCTGGCGAAGCTGGGAACCGATATCGGCACCACCGTAGACGACACATGGTCTAACCCACGATCTGTAGGCGAACTTGCGGGACTCCTCGAAAATCTGGGAAACCAGCTCACGAGTGGGAGCAAGAATCAGAGATGTTGGGTAAGCCTTGCGTTGGCGTCCAAAGTTGCCACCCGCGCCTGCTGGGGCTGGAGATGGGCCGTTGATGAAAGCCTGGGACAGGATGGGGAACAGGAAACCACCAGTCTTTCCGGAACCAGTTTGGGCACAAGCCATCAGATCGCGACCACCCATGACAATTGGGATGGAGTACTTCTGGACTGGAGTTGGAACCTTGTAGTGGGCGAGGTCAATGTTGCGGAGGAGATGGTCGTCCAAGGGAGGGTTGGTGAACTTGAGGACTGGCTCGGGCACATCGTGTCCGGAAGCCTCGACTGGGATATCATCGTACTTCTCAAAGTTGATACCAGTCTGCTGCTTGGTTGGGTCGTCGGCGACACCGAAGAGCTCGCGCTCCACACGGGGGTTGGCTGGGCCAGAAATGTGCTTGCCATCCCTCCATTGTCCATCACCACCGCCACGAGCGGAGACAGCGCCGCCACCACCACCACCGGCAGCAGGGTTGCCGTATGCATTCGGGTCGAAGCCGCCGCCACCGCCGCCGGAGCGGGAGTCTTGCCATCTGCCACCACCACCACGTGCTGGAGGAGCTCCTGGGCGTGGAGCAAAGGCAGGGGCAGCAGCCCAATCACCCCCCGGTCGAGGTCCGTCAGCGGCAAAGCCGTTGGATCTAAAGATATTGTTAGATATGATCTGTTCGAGGATCTGGAGTAGTTGTTAACTTACGGAGCTGGTTGAGCCCATGCGCTGGCACCCATTCCGCCACCGTTGGCAGCAGCTGGGCCTGGCCCATCCACCTGGGGGATGCCCGCTGGGGGTGCGCCACCCATCTTTCCACGCATGTGGGGAGGGATGTAAGAGCGCTGCTCTCCGAGGGAGAGTCCGTTCATGTTGAGTTGTTCAGCCATATTGTGTGGTCTTGAAGTGATCTTGAGTTGAAGTTGTATAGATGCTGAGTCTGCTAGTTGTTGCAGAGATCGATTAGTCGGCCTGGACTGGGTACTCTTCCAAGATCGATGAGATGATCTAGTAAAGAGCGTCGAAAAGATCGAAGAAGAAATCTAAAGACGAAAAAAGAGAGTCGTTGCTGTACGAAACTATTTCTCCGAGCGTAGAGAGGCCGTTGAAAAAGGGACAGTGATTAATCTTGTCAAACTATATTCCTCGATGAAAGAAAGGCTTTCGTAAAGGAATGAAGAGGTTGATGAGAGGGAGCGGAGAGGAGATGAGGTTTAATGTAGTAAGGGTAGAGTTGTTTGATGGAGGAGGAGAGATTTGGGAGATCGAGAGATCAAGAGTAGAGAGGTAGAGTAGAAGGCAGACGAGGTCTGGGAAGGCGAAGGCGGAATAAAAACATGGGTAGGGCAAAAGGCAAAAGCCGAGAAAATTCGTGGGTAGCGTGGTTCATTAGCGCCTTTTTGGAGTTGTTGATAAGTGGATTAGTGTGCTACTTCCGTCAAGGTTTTTGATCACCGCCACTTCTTTTGGGGGAAGATGGCGAGGCTAAGTACCTTTTTGGTAGAGTTGTGGTATGAAAGGTACATTATTGTAGGCATATAAAACTAGATAACTGGATAATATTTTGGACAGAGGTGTAGTTGTAGTTGTACTTGTAGCCAAGCCAACCAAGTTTTAAGAGTAAGTAAGTACCCTCTAGTACAAATAAAGTAGAAAGGTACATACCTACATACAGACATTCATACATACATACATACATACATTGTCTGAAACGCCTTTTTTTCTTCTTTTTCTTTTTGCCACCTTGTGGGATACCCCTACGAGTACCATGAAATCAGCGGGAGAATCATTTCAACAATACTGCAGTTTAAACCACTTCTATATCACAAAATATCAAATATATATGCCACGTAGTTCAGTTATAACAATAACAGTCCCATTATACCCATATATGAGTACTCTACTCTACTCTTCCTCCTCCACTATCCACCTTCGTCCTACCAATCAACCCCGTTCAGCCTCTCTTTTAGCCCCTTTCTCCACCCAATACCTGGTAGTACTATGTAGAGCACTCTAGCAGCAGTATCCAAGGCTGGGAGATAAGGTAGTCACGTGTCACCATGCCCCTTGAGG
Source organism: Pseudogymnoascus sp. VKM F-4281 (FW-2241) (assembly GCA_000750745.1). Classification (NCBI taxonomy): domain Eukaryota; kingdom Fungi; phylum Ascomycota; class Leotiomycetes; order Thelebolales; family Thelebolaceae; genus Pseudogymnoascus; species Pseudogymnoascus sp. VKM F-4281 (FW-2241). The sequence goes on from JPJV01002345.1 coordinate 3,702, forward strand.
CGAAACAAGGCAGGCGAACCACACAGACGCATGCACCCTGAGGTACTTGACGCTCTCCCAAACTAACCTGTCTTCCTGCACCGCTAACGATCGGGCTTTGAGTCGTATTTACTGTGTACTGTACTGATTTCTGTACTCTTTATCGACCAAGTACATGCATAATAGGGTGCATACTGTGAGTCTTACTGTCTTTGGTACCGATATTATTCGCCACGTTATTTCTATGACCACAAAGGAAATGCATACTCTACAGCATAGTCAGCCCAGACCCTGATAGTCATCACGTGACTGGCTTATTACTGTGAGGCCATCAATATGCCTGCCAGAGTAGGACCACCATACCAAAACCAGACAAGACCTTATTGCATGTATTCAAACGACAAGGGCATTATCACTCCAATCATAATACACCTTGCATTCTACCCCGAATGCTATGCTCTAGAACACCATGGAAACAAGACACGCTCTCCCACGCACTTCAGGCGCTCTTCACCACCGCATCATCATCGTACTCTATCTCCTTGATCCCATCCTTTGTGATAACCTTCACCAGCATCCCCTTGAAATCCACCGGCAATCTCCTCTTCAGCTCGTCCGTGCACAGTCGCAGGATCTTCATCCCTTGCTCATAGTCAATGTCGGGGTGGTGGTGCTTATCAAGGATAGAGAGGCAGTAGTATCTGTAGAAACGAACCCGTCAGCATTCAAAGATCCATCTCGTCAATTAAGTTTTCAGAGACAGGAAACGTACTGTGCGTAGCCGTGGGCGGCATATGGTAGTTGTGCCAACGACGCTAGGTAGTCCAGCCAGTACAAGCTCGGCTTCCCCGTGATGGGATCAACGCCTCCAAGGAGGAGGTTGACATTATACGGCTTCCTCGACCGTAAGCTCGATGCCAATTGTCCGCGGACAAAGTTCGCAATGGCCGACGGCGAGAGGTCGATCTGGTTGCGCATCGAGTACAGCTGGGCGTTTGCTTGGATGTATTCCGCGAATTGGACTAGGTGGGAGTTAGATGTGCTATTGCTGCTTCAGGAACGCTGCGCCTTACTGGTATCGCCTGCCTCTCCGGAGAATGCCATCAACGTGTGCTGGGTGAGCGCGCGAGTCTTGTCGTCGGATGCCTTGAGGATGGTGGCGCCTCTCATGGCCGCTTTGGATGCGGCGATGATGGTGAAGTCCTTTCCAGTGATACCAAGTAGAACCTCCCTGTATACACCGTTAGAATCTGTAAGGTGAGGCCGCGATAGCCGTCTAAATAACAATCAACTCACATCTTGGCGGCTGGGTTGTTATTGGTTGGAGTAGCTCAGAGTCTTGGGTGATATTAAATCACTGATGAAATGGCGATGAGTATAGCTAGTAAGTGAGGCTATGCACGTCGTCGCTCGGGTATCTTCGTGGACGTAGAGCGTTGATTGATGGTTGATGAGGCTCCAGCTTCAAGTCGTGAGCTCTCTCGATACAGCGGATAGCTCCCTGGTGCTCTAGCGGATTAGCTTAACCTGACGCGTCGGATTCTGCCTGACTTGCCTGGCTTGCCGCCAAAGTTTCTTTGACCGCCTTTCTGGCAAGAAACTCTTGGCGAAGAATTTATTTTGACGCTGGGTAACGAAATGTATGGGAACTTTGAGTTGATCGTCCGAGACTAAAATAATTACTCGACAACAACACTGCGTACTGCTGGCGAATTTACAAGGCGACTGTGATTAAACGCAACAGGCCTGGGATATATCCCAGACAATCACGACATGTCTTCGTTTTTCACAGTTCCCGCGGCGCAGAAGAAGCGCAAGAGACCCTCGAGCTCAGAAGCCCCAAAGAAAAGAGTCGCAGGGTCTGCAGCGAGGAAAGAAACTTCTGCCCCAAAACAGAGGAAACCGCAGCGAGATGAGTCCATATCAGGCAGCGACTCGGAAAGCGACGACGGGCCAAGAGACAATGGCGTCGACTTGGATGAGGCGTCGAGCGACTCTGGGTCTGGAGGCGAGGAAGAGACAGCGGCCGAGAGGAGATTACGGCTGGCAGAACGATACCTGGAGAACATCAGAGAAGAGGTGGATGAAGTTGGCTTTGACGCAGAAGAGATTGACCGGGACTTGATCGCAGAGAGGTTACAAGAGGACGTCGCAGAGACCAAAGGCAGGATATATCGCAGCTTGGCGAAGCAATTATCATTCTCAGCAGCATCCCACACACTGTTCCGAAGCAATACCGAGACCGTAACCTCGATAGCCACCTGCCACCCATACGCATACACGGTATCAAAAGATATTTCCCTCATCAAGTGGAAACTCCAAGATCTCCCCGCCCACCAATGGCTCCCCAAAGACGGCAAGAAGAAATCAAAGAAGCCACCCCCACCCCCAAAACGAAGACCCGAGCGCATCGCCATCGCAAAGGGCAACAAGAACGAGTCCAAGAACAACGCCTACAAGGGCCATGTCGGCGCCATCCTCTGCGTCGCCGCCTCCCAGGACGGCAAGTTCGTCGCAACGGGTGGCCGCGATAGGCGCATCGTGGTCTGGGACGCCGCGACCCTCGAGCCCCTGCGCGTCTTCTCCCAGCACCGTGATTCCGTCACGGGACTCACGTTCCGCCGCGGCACGAACCAGCTCTACTCTGCTTCCAGCGACAGGACGATCAAGATTTGGTCTCTGGACGAGCTGGCGTACATTGAGACGCTGTTCGGTCACCAGGACGAGGTGGTTGATGTTGCCTCCCTGGCGCAAGAGCGGTGTATTAGTGTCGGTGCGCGAGACCGCACGGCGAGACTGTGGAAGGTGGTTGAGGAGACACAGCTCGTTTTCCGCGGTGGCGGTGGTGGAGATGGTAAGAGAACTCGTGGTTCCTCCACGCCGAAAGCGATGGAGGGGAGCATGGACCGCGTTGCGATGATTGATGAGGAGATGTTTGTTACGGGGTCGGATAACGGGTCTATCTCGCTGTGGGTCATCCACAAGAAGAAGCCTATCCACACCATCTCTCTTGCTCATGGCCTGGACCCGGCGTTGTCGCTGGAGGAGATGTCGGCGGAGGTTAACCCCGATCCGACGAAGGCACCGCAGCCGCAGCCGAGATGGATCACGGCGCTTGCGACGATTCCGTACTCGGATGTTATCTTGTCTGGGAGTTGGGATGGGCACCTGAGGGCATGGAAGGTCAGCGATGATAGGAAGAAGATTGAGGCTCTAGGAGTGGTGGGTGCAGCAGGTTTGCCACACGGTGCGGTCAAGGCTCCTCTTCCTGCTATCACGGAGGATGTTTCAATGGAGGAGACCTCCCTTGATGCTGAAGTGGTGGAGCAAACTGCCGTTACAATTTCACGCGAGAAGAGAAACCCAGAACCAGTGGTCAGTGGCGTCATCAACGACATCTCCGTCTTTGAGCGTGGAGATAGAGGAAATGATGGGGCGTGCATTGTTGTGGCAATCGGGAAAGAGCACAGGATGGGGAGGTGGGCAAAGGTGGCTGGGAAAAACGGAGCTATGGTATTTGAGGTAGCTAGGGATAACTAGAGGTCGTAGGTGATGATGGTGGTGGTGAAGCTTCCTCCCCGAGGTTGTGTTGTATATAGTTATGCATGCTTGGTGGGAAGGGGATGAATCGGCATAGCAAGCGAAATCGCAGCTCAGTTGAGCGCAGAATGGCATATAATGTTTCAATTCATGTTTCTTATGAGATGTTGATATGTCCTCCCCTATACTTGATGTTTGAAATACATTGTTATCATAACCCTCTTAGTCTTATACGTCCCCATCGCCAGCCATTCGCAAGTATTAAAACCAGCAGTCAAAATAAATCGATTTGATACAGTAATAATCGGATTTTCCAGCGAGTGCAGTATGCAGGCTGTTCAAAATCCAAACCTTAGGGTATACCATATAAAAGACATCGACGAAGTGAATACGTCGGGGGTTTCAAGAGTGTTGTAGAAATACAATTAATAGATTTCAACGCTTATTACCAGCCCAAAGTTTACAATTAATTACAGTTCTACGGCCAGATCCATGCGATCGCCTTCCCTCGACCTCCTCACCATCCAACGCGCTGATCAACCCCTTCTCTTTTCCCAAATCTGCAAATAACTCTCTCCAAGATACAACAATTCCCTCTGCGTCTGCTCCACAAACAAATCCTGAATCTGTACCCAATCCTCCTTCCTCCTCAGCTGTACTTTCCAAGTCCGCCTCTCCACTTCTCCCTCCACGCTGTCTTCTCTCCCCCTCACTGCCTCATGAATCACGTTCGCCACGAGATCATACCAGATCGGCTCTCCGGGCGGCGCAAATTTCGGGTTTGGCTCCACATATGGGCCCATGTTCAAGTTCCGCGCATCGAATGTGACGATGGTGGGGTTGCGCTCTGACACGAATTTGTTCTGGCTGAAGCGCTTGATGTGGAATAGCAGGTATGGTGGGAGGGGGTGGAGTAGACGGTACCGCCTGCGGTGGTTAAGCTGCTCCTGCGCCTTCAGGCCATCGTATTTTGATAAGATTGATGTGAGGGGCACTTGTGGGATAATGTTGCGCTCGAGCTCGTCTTGGAAGAGGGGCGCCGCGGGGAGATCGAGGGTCAGGAAGAGGAAGCGGCTGACGTCGGCTTTAACTTCGGCGGCTTCTTCGAATCGTAGGCGGTCGCCGGCGTCTGCCTTTGCGGTGATGGCTTGTGACTCGATTTTCAGCTTCCCTTGGAATATTTGTTGGATTATACTGCTTCCGGGTTTTGTTTTGGATCCACCTAGAGCGATATGCAAATTGTTGAGAAACCAGGACAGGAAATCGACAGGGTCTGCTTGCTGCGTCAAGGCAAATTTTTTATTCGACCTGAGTGACACTTCTTGGAGCAACTCGTGCGGTGAGACATGTGCCTTGAAAGCTCTCGGGTTCCATATTTTGCGAACCAGAATCGATAGCCGCTTCGCTAGCTCTGGCTTTGAAGAAAAGTCGTCAAGCATGAAGTAGTTTCGTAGTGGTGGGACGTGAGAAAGTGCTTGTATGACAACATTGAAGTAGTCATTGTCTTTAATGTTATTCATACCCACGAATCCTGGTGTATACTGCTTTCCGTTGAGCGCCCAGGCTTCCTTTGGGGCGCGATCCAAAGCCATCACTTCCTGTTTTGTGTACCTGGGATCTGAAACGAACTTGATATCATCAAGGGACTTGTTCTTGACTTCGTAGCCTTCGGGGAGAACATAAATCTTCTGTGTTTGCATATTGATATATACATGATGATCAACGTCGAGGGCATGGAAATACGCATGCGATTTTGGTCCACGCCCTTGGTAGTATCGCCCACATACGAGGCAGGCATATACATTGATATTGGATAGCGTTACAGAGCAGAGTTTCTCGAAATCGAAGTCGAGGACGTGCCGGTCGATTGTGTCGAGATATAGGTCGTCATACCCTTCAATGGGGGCTTCTTGCCGATAGACTCTTGTATCTAACTGCTCCTCGTCTGACTCAATATCGTTAAAGTCCCCTGGAGCGCCTTGTTCCTCAATCCGCTCACTCGTCTCGAGGCCCTCCTGTGCCATCGTCCTTGATGGGAGGCCGCCATTCTGGAATCCCGGGTGATTGTCGCTCCGATACTTCTTCGATGCTGGAGAGTCTGTCCCAGCAATGTCCTCTAGGGAGTCTACTGCGTGTCGCTTTGCCATTTGTATGGGGATATATTCGTTTGTCGCGTTGAATAGTTTTCAACGTCGCCTATTTAGAGTAGTAATGAAGCTTTTGGACCCAAAAGGCTGAAGCCTTGCGGGCCAAGCGCCACGTTTGAGAGGCGCTTAGTCAGCAATTTTTATGGGCCAATTGCCGATTTGGTCACCAGGACTACTAAGACCAAATGTGATAAGTGTTGACGGACTGAATATGAATATGGAAATTATATTGAAGATTAAAGAACTAAGAAAGAAGAGAGAATCAAAGCAGTGATCTACGGCGATAGGCTGGTTTATTCGAGATAAATATCTTTGGGTGCGAGGAAATAAATCTAGTTATTATGTCCCTGGTCTGCTGTGAGAAAACAAATATATTATGGTTTCGTCGTCGAGCTGCCCGCGTGTGATGTGAATTTATTTACGAGATTTACAATTCTTTGTTTGGCATATGTGGGTCTATAGACTAGCTGTTTAGATTCTATATATTTCGCGTCTACTCACATTTCTTCCTTCCTTCTTTCCTTCTCCTCCGTCCGTTCTGTCCGTCAGTTCTGTCCGCCTCATCTACGCCACGAAGTCAACCATGAAGTCGTTGCTTTTCAACTTTATGGTTGACTTCCTTCCTTCTTTCCTCCCTTTTTCTCTACCTCATCCAAGCCGTCAAGTCAACCATGAAGCTTTGCTTCTCATGAGGTCGCCGCTACTCACCTTCGTTACCTTCCCTTCAGTTCACCAGATCGAGCCAAACGCCATTGTAGTTCACCACCGCCAACTCTGGCCTTTCGGTGACTGAGTCTCAAAATAAACTCACACAAGCACATCCGATCCAACTTTCTGCTGAAGTACTTCAATAGCTCTGACCGGCAGGTCACTGAGGATTTAAATTTTATTACTTCAACCAGAATACGATACTACTTCCGATCTCCATCCAATACTTCAGTCTGGCCCCTACACACCATCAAGCCAACTACGATGTTTCTGCTTCTCCAGAAATCATCGCCACTCACCTTTCTGCCACCATTCATCTTTTCGATCTACGCCAACCGAACCAAACCAAACCAAACCTAACCCCGAAGTTTCTTACTTCAAACTGCGCGCGATATGCGTTGCGATTACTCTTAAATTGTTCGTTACTACACAAACTCCAGTATCCCATCAAATCCCAATCTTCTCGGAATCATATCTGAGAAACTCACAACTCAACTTTGCCTTCTCAACATCACAGCATAATCTCCAGATACATCGAGTAAGTTGTCCATACAGTTCAATCTTGGGATTTATTACTTTCGGGTTTATCTTACCTCGGCCTTCGAACCTCCTCCTTCGAACCTCCTCCTTCGAACCTCCTCCTTCGAACCTCTTCCTTCGAAGGTCTTCTCTCAACACCCCGCCATTACTCCTATTTTTCACCTTTTTCGTGACCTCCAGTCCTACTTTCTCGTTTCTACTTTGAAACACCTCGTATCCAAGGTAAGTTCCTAACTCTTCCCTCCCCATTCAAATTCTAACCTCACCTGTAGGCAGCCTGATTTATCATAGATAACTCCTCAAATCCTTGGAATTGATTGCATTCAACTCCACGAAGCAGCTCATTATTACTGATATCTGGGTTCATATCGGCTTTGCCTGCCATAAAGCGCCACAATCCACCCCTCTTCAGTCTCACATTACACCTTCGCTTTCAGCTGTCACCAAAAATGGCAACAGACTCCAATACCTCTAAAGCTCAGAAGCCGCGCAGAACTCGAAAGGCTTATCGGAAGCGTCTACTTTGCAGGGACGATGTGCTGTCGATGTCCGAAAGAGCAGGGGAAGAACCAGTACACCCACAGGATTACAGCACAAGCTTTTCAGCCGACTCAACGTGTCATCTAACATGGGGAGTATTGGATTCTGGGCCTACTCATGCAATCTCCAAAGCAAGACGGTTTCATGGATTAAAAGCCAGAAAAGAGAACGCAAGGCTGAAGCGGGAAGCAAAATCCAATCCACCATCGCCAGAAAAACCTGCATACGCTCTTTTGTCAAATCTTCCAAAGGAGCTCCGAGAAATTGTCTATGGCCACCTTCTTATCAGCAATGGACCAATCATTCTCCATTTTGACTGGTGCGAATTACAAAGAAACGCGGGGCTTGATTTAGGAATTCTGCTACTCTGCAAAATGATAAATGAGGAGGCTACCGACTTCCTATATCAGCGCAACATTTTCCATGCACTTGTACGGGACAACAGCGCCATCCCAAGGTTTGATCACTGCTTAGATCTATCTTACGTCTACCTATTCCGAAATGTGGTCATCGAACACACAAAGGAGACATCACGACTGGCGTGGATGCAAGTCACCGCCAACTCCGTTCAGACTCTGATCGAAAACGACGTGACTTTAAACTCTCTTACTCTTGTTTTTGCGCCAAATGCACTGCCAAAAGACTTAATTGCAGGAGAGGCCACAAAGACAAAGACGTTTACCAATTTTTTTGAAGAAGGATCTCGACTAGTCGAACTGTTGGCGCGACTTCAATGCAGAGTCCTCAATGTCGTCTTGAAACTAGGAAAGATCAAAGTTATTATTTCGCTGGATATCAGACATCTCAAGTGCGACTACTCCACAAGCCCCTTCTTAAATGACCCAGCAACCGAAGAAGGAAGACTTATAAGGACCGAAAACGCGAAGAGGTCTCTTGGTGGCTTAAAAACTGCAGTAGACAGGATTTCAAAGAACTGGGAGAAAGCGGTGCAGCTTGGTGTTTGTCGTGTGATGGAAGAAGGAGAAGATATCAGCGACGGGGCTGCTCTGAAGAGGATCTGAAGGGCGATATTTTGCTGTATAATCACGGGGGAGCACAAATAAAATCCGCAACTTGAAATTTCTCCAGGAATGAAAACGGTGATTTCTCTGAGATTAAATCAAATTTAAAACTTCTCCTTCCACCTATGCTCGTAGCTTCCATCCTGTTGCAATAGCACTTTCCGCCCTCGCCCATCCAGCTGCTACTGTAGCGCAAACCAGAAACACACCAACCATTATAGTAGTCTTCTCAAAACTCCGAGTCACGCCATCGTGCCCGCCGTCGTGAATAAGCGCACCTGCAATTGGAGTCCCGAAAAGTGTTCCTATTCCACGGAGCATATACAATAGTCCATTAATGGACGCGAAATTCTGAATGCCGAATTGCTCGGCGATTGCAGTGGGGAAAAGAGCGACGTATGCCGATGCAGTGACGCTGTATAATATGGTAAAAGAGATGAACAAGGCGCGGCGGACGGCAAGGGGAAATAACATCGTCGAAGGAAGCCAAAAGACAAAACTGGCAATAGCTGACACGAAAGTTGTTAAAAAAAGGGCGTTTAGGCGCCCATATCGATCTGCAAGCCAGCCAAGAATGATCTTCCCACCAAAGTTGCACGCATTGCTAAGAGCAATGAAGTTTGCTCCAGCTGTCTGACTGTATCCCAATGTTCTTGCGTAAGACGAAAAGAAGTAGACCGGCGTGTAATACGCTGCAGCCTGCATAACAGCAGCAGAGGCGTGGGCCATAAACGGCCGACTCTTCACAATGGGCCAGTTTGCACGTGGTATGTTTAAGCCCTGTCGACGACCTTGTGCCTCCTGTATCCTCTGGGCTTCTGCGGCAGGCTCCCATTTCAAGACCAATGCTGAAGCGGAAATCATAATGAATGCCATGACCCCAGTTGCCCTGAGAGCGTTGCGGAAGCCGATTGTGGCGTTGAGATATCTGAGTAACGGAGCCCATGCAACACCACCGAGTCCAGTGCCGCTTAAAACTATACCCATAGCCAATCCTCGGCGACCATTAAACCAACCTGGAGCGACAGTTACAGCGGGAATATATGACAAGCATGTTGCGCAGCCGAGGAGCAGCCCCTGTGTGAGAACGAAGTGCCAGAGTTTCTGTCCAAAGGATGCAGCAATGTTTGCAACTGCAAATAATATTCCACCAATTAAGGAAACGGATCGAGGACTGTAAGTCTTTGTCCACGCGCTGGCAAACGGCGCTCCGATCGTCATGAGTGAGACAGCGAGCGTGCCGATGAGATCTATCTCTGCCGCACTGGCACCAGCAAACGGCCCTCCCATCGTTTCATATAACTCTTGATAAACACCAAATGCAAAATTTAGGCCACAACCAGTAAAAGTGAGCATTAGAGATGAGATGATTATCAATATTTGTTGAGTGCGTCGTTGGCTAGCCATAGCTGGTGTTATGTCCGGCACCGAATTCTGTTGAGATGTGATTATAGGGGCCAACTGTGCTTCTTCACTAGCCTGATATACAGTGCTGATAGTTATTTCCTGCGGGCGACCAGTTTCTTCCGATAATGTAATCATTTCTATGCTGCACTGTGGTTGTGACTCTCGCCGAGAGCCGGCATCTCCGCGAAGCATTTTCAATATCGGCGACTCTGGTAATGCTGAGTTGGCTCGACAATTAGTAGATAATAACGTTAAATGAAGCAGAAGTATTTCATTTTATCAATACTCAATTAGAAATCGCCAGAGGGATATTTATACGCTTGTATCAAGTCGCACCGAGGATGGGAATTCAAGCCGTCAACACCCGAACTTAAAACTTAAAGGCGAACGAGCGAGAGCAGGGTTATATGAGTCATGTGACAACACAGAAACGCACTGCATTCAATGAAGCATTGCTTAGTAAAGTATTTAGATCCGTGGTTGAAGAGATGATTTACGTTGGAATTTCATCTAAATCTAAGTCGTGGGGATTGGTTGTCACGGTAAACTTACGGCAAGTCACTTACGACGAATAAACAGTTACAATATTAAAATACCACACGGATATGAGACTAGAGCTAAATATCCTCACGATCAAAATTGGCATTGATATTATTTTAAACATATCTGATCTACACTAATTACTGGAAGTTTGTTTTCAGGATATGTGGCTTCCTCTCCTCTAAATCCAAGATCATTTGCCCGAACAGGCCATTAACCCAAGAAAACCTACGTTGCGGCAATTAGCATCAGCAACAGCAACAGCGAGATGAAAGCCACGCTTACCATTGTCTTGTCCATTTTGAGGAATCGAAAGAGTTAATACCTTCGTGCATAAGACCCAACCCATCTGTTGTGGAGAGCAGCTCGCCCAAATTTTGCTTTATTTCGTCGTCATCATCCGAGGTCATTATGCGTATAATACTCGCCATGGGCCACCCAAATCCAGGCCCAACGTGCGGACCACCAATGCTATTGAATACAGGGCCTTTCATGAAATACGGATTTGCAGTGCTCAGTATAACCTTGCGTGTGTTCTGGTACACCTTATTCTTCATTTCAACGTACCCGATGAATGGCGCGGATAGAAGACTGGGGATGTTGGAGTCGTCCATGATATTTCGGGAACCATACCCATCAACCTCAAAGGCGTATATGCGGCCATGCACTGGGTCATTAACTATTCCATGTTTGTCGATGGACTCTCGGAGAGAAACAGCCATTTGAGCCATGCGATTGCCAAGAGATTTGTGGCCTGGAAGGGCGCTCATAATTTCGGCGGTAGACGCGAGATATGAAGCGAACATCATATTGGAAGGGATTAGGAACTGATAAATGGTAGCATCATCCGAGGGCCTGAAGCCAGAACGGATCAAACCAGTATTCGGAGCACTAGGGTTGCCGAGCCCGTCGTTCGCAAAGGTTTCAGTAGCCCGGTTGGTCTGTCGTGTGAATGTGTATGGACTTGTATTGACGCTTCCATTTTGGTTATATGTTGGCTCCATCATAGCCGTCGCCACATCTAACACGGCATTGATGGCATCAACCCACTTGTATTTCTTGAAGAAATCAATATCGTTGGTGGCTTTGTAGTAGTTCGTTGAAACCTCCAGGAAGGCAGCAAGAGAGTCAAGCTCGTATTTGCACTCGAATACCGATTGGTTGGTGTAAGTTGGGAAAACTCTATCGTCGGTAGAAGCGCTATTTTGTGCTGGCAGGATGCCAGACTCGACGGGAGGTTGGAATGAGTTGCAGTATGGCGAGGTTAGAAGATAGCGGGCTTGTAGATTGATAACTCCCCGGTAGAGTGAAGCTATGGAGTTACTAGATGTTGCTGGTTTTAACAGTGGAAGGTATGATTGCATTTGGTTTGCAGAATCCCGAAGCCACATAGCATTACTACACTTGTTAATTGAAGAACAACTATACATGTCAACTATATGGGCTTACATATCTCCAGTGATGACAAAAGTTAGCTCCTCGTCACTCCCATCCGCGGTGCCGTGCCATTTGATTGCTGTATCGACCGTATTTGGGAAAGCATTCTCGAATAGATGAAAGAGATCAGGGTCGCGTATGGTGTTGCTCATCCGATTAATGGTGTCCTCAATATCTGGAGACGAGAAGGTTCGGCAAGACGGAGCTGGCCGTTGGGATGAGAGGTTATATTTCCCTGCCGAGAAAGGAGCATGATACTCTTTGGCGTAATCTAAATAATCCGGACATGAGTCGGATATCGAGGCCGTAGCCGTCGCCACCATGAAGCTTGCGACTGCAAGCCTATTCCACATTTTTGCGAGCTTGACATATAATAATGAAGCTATTTCCACCACGGTAGCGGCCTTATTGAGAGCTGGGGCTATATAACATCACCTGCCCAGACGGATTCCATCTGCACTAGGACTCTCTCGCTGACAAGAACATCGTCCCACAGCATAACTCAAAGCGGGGATATACAACGTCACATCTCTTTATCTCTTCAACCCCGCAAGTTCAACGTCTAAAGCTGGGGAAATGATCGTCAAAAAAGGTATGCTCTCGGTGCTCGGCGGCCCCATCCATCGAGTGCAGTTTATAATCTATCTCCTATTGGCTAACCCCGCCAAGTTACGGGTATAATTCCGCATCCGTTCCCTTTTCCAACGGTGGGGCGTGGGGATTAAAGTTATTGCGCTTGTGACGCCTCATTTAGTGTGCGGAGTCTTGGCGTTTGTCTGCAAATCACTCCCTTTTCGAAGATGAGTGACACCCAAATACTACTGATGCTTACTGTACGTCGCTTCGTGGAATATTGAGTACTAAGTACTAATCTACACCTTGTAGCTGCGGACGATAAGTATAGGCGACATAATGCAGTGAGCACTGCCAGCCTCGGACTGGCTGCCCTCTCCTTGTAATGGCGTACTGTGGGAGGCGTTATTTCGGGCTTACTTATTCCCCTGTCTATAAACCACTTGGAAACGCCAATTTACGAGATGATTATCTTGATCGTCGGCTCCTCTGTCGGCTCTTCGTCTAATTGGCGACGATGAGGATGAAGGATTGTACATAAGTCCATAGCTTGGCGCGCCCGTCAAGACAACATGGGAAAGCTCAGCAACGATACCCGCACGTGGACGGTTTGCGGAGGGGGCCATGCTTACAGGATGACTATGAGTAGTATGTGTATAAGTAAAGTCGCTTTTGCCTCGATTTAATGTTACGCGATAGAGCGGTGTTATTGAATTAAAGTCTCGACCGCCACGCACCAAATTGATTGATAATTATCACCATGCACCTCTCAGCACTCCGTTTAGCCTCCGGCTTGTCGCTTGCTACAGTTGCAGTTGCAGCGCCGCAAAGATGCGCACAAAGGCAGGAAGATAGCGCAGCACGCGCAGCGGCTGTGAAGGAGGCCTTTCAATTCGCATGGGAGGGTTATTACAAGTATGCGTTCCCGAATGACGAACTCCGTCCGGTTACAAACGGATTTACGAATTCAAGGTACTTCTTCCTCCCCAAAGCTCGATCCTTATAGTTTGGATTTTAACAGCTTCCTAGAAATGGCTGGGGAGCAAGTGCAGCCGATGCCCTCAGTACTGCATTGGTTATGGAGATCCCAGAAATTGTCAATCAAATTGTTGATTACATTCCAACCGTGGATTTTAGTAAAACAGATGACCAAGTCAGCCTGTTTGAGACGACGGTAAATGACTTCAGCATGGAACAACAATAATACGCGCTAACTAAACAGATACGATATCTTGGGGGCATGATATCAGGATACGATCTCTTGAAAGGGCCATTGGCGCATTTGGTCCCTGATGTAAGGATAACAGCTGACAGATTCCAAGCTGCATCCCCACATGATCAAATGCCAACTAACTTCCAACAGAACAAAAATATCGAATCTCTCCTTACCCAATCAAAGAACCTGGCAGACCAGATGAAATTCGCATTTAATACGCCATCTGGAGTTCCCGCAAATACTCTTAACCTAGAGGCGCAGACAACCGATGGGAGTGAGACAAACGGATTGGCAACGATTGGAACTCTAGTCCTCGAATGGACCCGGTTATCTGATCTGACTGGCGACGATGAATATGCCGAGCTTAGTCAGAGAGGAGAATCTCACCTTCTACGCCCGAAGCCAGAGGAAAATGTCCCATTCCCTGGCCTTGTCGGAACGAACGTAAACCTTACCTCTGGCGAATTTGTGGATGACCGTGGAGGTTGGGGCGGCGGCGATGACTCTTTCTACGAGTATCTCATTAAGATGTACATCTATGATCCATCTAGATTCGAGACATATAAAGACCGGTAAGGTGATGTGTCCATCTTGTAGTTATTTTTATCTAACAAATTTAGCTGGATTCTTGCCGCCGATTCCACTATAAAGCACCTTACATCCCACCCAGAAAGCAGGCCAGACCTTACATTCGTTGCCAATTACGACGGAACTAATTTGGAAAAAAATTCAGGGCATCTAACCTGCTTTGATGGTGGCAACTTCCTTCTTGGCGGTTCCGTATTAAAGAGGCAGGATTACATCGATTTCGGGCTGGCTCTCGTCAATGGTTGTCGCGCGACCTACACTGCAACTATAACGCAGATTGGCCCTGAGAGATTCTCTTGGGACGCCAGCAAGGTACCAGCTGAGCAAGCAGATTTCTACAAAAAAAACGGCTTTTATATCACTTCCCCAGATTACGTCTTACGCCCCGAAGTCATCGAAAGCTATTACTACGCATACCGGATGACTGGGGAACAAAAGTATCGAGAATGGGCATGGGATGCTTTCGTGGCAATCAATGCAACCACACGAGTTGGCAGCGGGTTCAGCTCCATCTCTGATGTCAATGCTGAGGGCGGAGGCGAGAAAACGGACTTCCAGGAGAGCTTCCTGTTTGCAGAGGTTATGAAATACGCTTATCTAATTCACGCCGAAGTATGTTACCTCCTTTTCTACAAACCACCTTATAATTCCCCATTGCAATCCCTCCGCTCACTCTACGCCACTACCTGGCAAAATAATGTCGCCTCTATAAACGCTAACATAAGTTGTAGGATAATGTCTGGCAAGTGGATGGCAAAGGCAAGAACTCTTTTGTTTTCAACACCGAAGCTCATCCTTTCCAAATATACGAAGGCGCAAGCGAGTAAGGGGTTTCATTGGGCAGCTAAATTATAGTTCGAATGCACCTCTCATAGATACAATATATATGCTTTATATAGAGTATTGTTTTTCATAACATAGCTTGTGTTTCCTGCCAACTGCTCATTGCTGTAGTTCTCCCTCCTAATATGTGAAACCTTCTCATCCTTTATAGCTTAATTTCAGAAGTCTGCGTTATCTGCGTTAAAACCACTAAAACTATTTAATTACCGATTTCTAATATCACGGAGGTGATATAAGTTATGTTTATGTACGACTTCGCATATTTACCATCAGCGCTGAGTTGAAACCAATCTAGGTTTAGTGTAACGCCACCAAGACCCGTAAATGTACGACAGTGCCACACACCACTAGGCTGCAATTCTGCCTATGCAACCTGATTATACAGTCAAGTTCTTGTGATGGAAAGCCAAAGACGATATTGCCTACCGTCACATGACGAGCCTGCTCCTGATCGCCGATTAAGCGCCCTTTACTCTACAACCCCGCCTTATATATAAATAGTGCCAGCATTTAGAGGTCAAAATATCAGACTCCAAAACCAGTCCGTTTCTTTGATCAAACTCAGAAGGTTCACTCCCAACATTGCTCAAAATGGCAACCGACACCGTTGAATCTCTCTCCTCTACCCTCTCAGCCACCACTATCTCCCCAGGCCGCCGTCCTTACACAGGGTCCTGCCATTGCGGCCACATAAAATACATCACATACCTCACCCTCCCACCGCCCATCATCTCTGCCAATCCGCCCTCTCCATCCTCAACCATCCGCATCCGGAAATGCAACTGTTCAACCTGCCACAAGATGTCGTACTTTCACATACGCCTAATGGACGAACCGAATGACTTCCTGCTTTTGAGCCCACTCAACCCTACTGAGGGTGGCTTGAGCGATTATACTTGCTTCAAGGAAGTTATTCATTGGTATTTCTGCGGCAAGTGTGGTGTGAGGTGTTTTGCCTTTGGTGGCGAGGGGGTGGTCCGTGAGGTCGAGGCCGAGGGTAAGGTGCAGAAAGTGTGGACGGCTGACCCTGAGAAATGGGGGAAGGGGGATGTTGCGTACTTAAGTATTAATGCCGCGACGTTAGATGATAATCAGGAGGGGTTGGATCTTAATGAGTGGACTGAGAAGGGTTGGATTTCTTATTTGAACTGGAAGGATGATGCTGATCAAGCGCGCTTGGAAAAGCCGCATAAGGGGGGGATGTACTAGGCTCTATTGTGTGAATAGCCATTGAATTATAGTATTTTCTTGAAGCGTAGATTTAACAAATTGTTCGGTATATCTCAATCTAGTATAAACTCCATATGGTCTTGTCTTGCCTGTAATAAAAATTCTTGATCAATCTATTCTTGGTATATACTACGCTATCAATCCAAACAATACCGAAACACTGTGCGACGCTTATAACCAGCCTCTCGAAACCATTCTATGAACTCATAGGCTCATTGTAACAGTCATGCTATTACTGTGAACCATCAAACATGGAGGACAACCCCGCCCCAGAACATCCAAATCGCTCACGTATGCTATGCAAGCCTCCTCATCCGTATGTGTCCCTGGCGCGGGGCTTGGTAGCGTCGTGAACATCACCGCAGTATCCTTGCTATTCTGCCTCATAAGTTCATTGAGGATCAGATGCTGTGCCCGGCATGGCAGGTCGTTGAAAGACAACGGGAGAGATTGTGTAGAATATGTCGACCCGAGAGATTTAGGTGGTGATGAGGAAGGGTTGTTGGATGAGTTTCCACCGTTATCTTGAGGGCGATACGCTGACTGGAAACGATTGCGTCTAGTTGGCGGAGAAGGAGTGTCGATGAACATAATCGAAGGTCCCGCACCGTCCTCGGAGGCAACTTGAGAGACTGGTACCGGCCTGGAACTGAATTTCTGGCTTGAAGCATGGCGAGATAAAATCGGACGTTCTCTGGCGCTGCTAGCATTTGATGATTGTGTCTGCAAAAGCTGTGGGTTGCTTGAATCTTGACGAAGTGCCGAGAACCGTTCTTCAAGTTTCCGAGGAGGAGGAGGGGGATCCATGTTTGACGATGTGGCAGGAGCAGTGTTTGCGTCTTCTTGTGACTCTTTGAGAGATGGGGAGCCGCTTGAAGTATCAAAATCCTTCAGGGACCTTGCAGGTGTAGTTGTATTAGACGCAGTAGTCGATTTAATCTTGTTCTTAGAGGTTGGTTCTTTTGATCCCACCAGGTTCCTCGCTGAACGCGGTCCCCGCATGGCATCTCCATGGCTTTTACGCCTTACAATCTTTGTTGGGCTTCGAAGATCGGTATCGTTATCCAAACCACGGTCGTTGACATCGGCCTCTGAAGCAATACTCTGATCATCATCGTCGTTATCCTCATCGGAATCATCGCTGCTACTTTCCGAATCGCTATAACCTCGCTCTGAGCTAGCTCGGTTCGTAAGTTGAGCAGGCAATCTTTGGGCACGCATGCCAAGGTTCACACCTAACTTGCTGAAACCGCTCATAGTGCGTCTTCTCTTCGATTTGTGCAAAAGATTTCTCAGGCCCAGGAACCGTTCAACCTTTTCATGTCTTGGTCCCTGTTGAAACGATGCGTCTGGCCAAGCAGATGATCCGAGCAGGTTCTCAACATCAAGACCAAGCTCGCTTGCCAATGGCTGCCCCCGCTTCCCTCTCATTTTTTGCATTTCTTCCCACCATTCTTGGTCCTTGAGGCACTCTTCAACTTCGGCTTCGGCCTCTCTGCCCGGGCTATTACCATTGACAATAATTTCATATGACGAGAGGGATCCCGAGGCCAGCCAAAAGACCTTAATCTCCGCTTGTATCCTAAGATTTTCCAATAAACTCTTGACACGTATACTCTCCTCCTCCACATCAGTCTCATACTCCACGAAGACGGCTACTCGTAGTTTGTATGTCTTCTTCCAACTTGGAACTGTGTTAAGAATGCATCCAAGTTGCAGGATAAGAGTGTCTGTATCTAGGTCAGTAAACCCCTCCATATTGGAATTATTAAAAAGAACATACAAGTATCAAAGTTTGTCGTTAGCAAATTGGCCTTCATTGGCCCATCAGTGGCAATTTCAGCGGACATCTGGATAGGCCAGAGATCAATATATTTCTTCTTATTGTGGCCCTTGGGGTTTGGAAGCTCGAGACCATTGAATCCCCTGGCAACGGCAACATTGATCTGTAGGCGCAGCAATAAGTCTTCGAGAACAGTAACATAGCTCATGATACTGGTGGTGCTCTCCGTTTGGCAGGAGTCTGTTGGAAGCTGCGCCGCCAGTTTCAAGCCGTTATTGTCGTCTGATGGGCCATCTTTCGGGGCTGCCTGATCGTATCTATTCGCCGGTGTTTGTGTGTCAGCAGTATCTTCCGGGGATGAAAGTTCTGTAGCCTTGGACTTGTTCAAGTCGTCCATATTATAGAATCCGATAACCGCGATATTAGGCCTCATCCCCCCAAGGCCAGCACTCAAGGCCAAATTTCTCACTCCCCATTCCAGGGCAGGGGAAATTGCTATATTTACAAATGCCTTAACGTTTGAAAAATCGATATACTTGGACCATGCGACTTGTTGGCGTCTCGCTTCTGGTACAGCACGCCCAAAATCGTCGCTTACAACTACATGTCCTTGATACACAGTCAGTCTCGAGTTGAAGAAAGTTGATTTGATGACTAACCCAGAATATAGAGAGAGCCTTTCTTCATGGAGTTGCAGAATTGTATGAGTTTGTATTGTCGCCGCGGGTCGTTTACAAACAGTAAGATTTGTGGTCTCCAAAACTTCACGTGCTCTGGCTTCAACCGGAGAAGGTACTTTCGAACTTGATGGTAAATGAGACTCTGAGAAACATCGCCCCAGCTTCTTGGTCGAGAAGTGTAGTGTACGAGCAGGAACAATACTATCAATATTGCCACACAAACGCTGGCATAAACCCCATCAACGAAAATCATTGCAGTCCCAGAGAAAATTGCACCGAGAAATGCGGTTTGCCAGCTAAAAAAGTGAAAAGATGGCCGGAAGTTGGGAGCAGATCCTATTTTGAGGAGGAAAGTGGCTAGATTCATAACCAGGAATGTCATCTACAAAGGTCAGCACGATTACCACTTGACTTTAATACGTAGGAGCATCAAATTTACTCTCGCAATAGACAAGAAGTATATAGAGCCAGTAAAGAAATGTATGAGAAAGGCTGATTCGGAGGGGTAACATACCAGGTAAGCCATAGTTATTAACGATGCAATCTGGTTAATATCAAACAGCATGACAACCTGCGCTGCGATGTAGGTGGCGCAAATCGCATATACGGGCTCGTCGCCTTTCTTAGTTCCTTGTCCAAAGATGCTTAGCCCAGGATATAGTTCGTCTCGAGCGAGGGCTTGCATGAGCTTAGCACATCCGATAACTCCCATCAGTGTTGAAAAGAAGGTCGTTGCAAACTCTCCAGCCAAAACCAGAGCTCCAGAAATGTTCGTATCTTGAATTATATTAATGTCTGCAACAAATGACGCTCTGGTCACCGTGCATGCCAATGAGAGTATAACAAGTGTATACGAAACGAATGTTAGAGCTAGGGCCCATAGAGTGCCTTTCGGAATAGCCTTGCTAGGATTTTTTAGATCTGTGGTTCTGTCAATTAAAGAATAAAACTAGGAGCAACTTTTCTCACCTCCACTCATGCTCGCGCCAGCAAATATTCCTGACGTTGCTGGAAATAGAATGCCAAAAAGCCCTTGGAAACTTTCCCTTCCTTTTGACTGGCTGCCAGCAGCGCCTTTAGTAAAACGAGGGAAAAGATTCCCTTTGAAAGTATTCAAGCTCATCCCAGTAAACTGAATACCAAGTTTCCGGCTCTCAAATGGAGCTAGAACCAGCGCAGAGACCGGAATACTCATGGTGGAAATGAGCAAAATAACAAGCAAGCCATTGCTGGCACGAGCAAAAACGCCGCTTCCTGCAAGGCAGATACCCGTACATACAAGAAGCACGACTGTGGCCCACAGATAATTGTAGCCTTGGGATTCTGGTAAGATTCGAGCCCAGTCTCCGGTGGCGGCACCAATATTGTTCTGGATGGCATCAACCAAGGCAACTGCGTTTAATCCAGTATTGAAGACTTGGCCCATATAAAAGACGAGACCTATTGCACCTCCGAATTCCGGGCCTAGTGATCTTGATATGAGGTAATACGCGCCGCCTCCACGAACTGTGCCATTCGATGCAATTGCGGAAAGAGAGAATATCGTTATGAGATCGATGGCATAAGCGGCAACGAGCATTCCTGTGATACAGTGGTCAGAGTGGCCACAAGCGTATATGGGGATAGAATAGCCTTACCAAGTATACCAAGAACGCCTGCTTGACCTAATATAAACCCAAAACGCAAAAACATAAGGATGCTCAACACATTCAAACATGTCGGCACGAAGACTCCTGAAAACGTCCCAAGCTTGCCGTGGCCTCCAACTGGCCTTGGGCCCAGCCCAGGCTTCGCCCGCTTATCATCGCCGTCGGGATTTCTTTGGGCTGGGTGTGAGTCTGCCCGCGTCGGCGATGATTGTGATTTCCGCCCGTTGGACGTTGATCGCTTTCGGAGTAAGGGCGTGGTCTCGGTCGAGCTGGAGCCATTATGGATATTCAACACTCGCTTCGTAAAATTGAATGGCGACGACAAGATGCTGCCACCCTTTAACGTGTCAGGGATCAGAGGCTCATTGCTGTGAGCAGGTCCGTCGCCGCCGAACGGGGTTTCCTGAGCGGGAGCAGCGTCGTCGACAAAAACCGAGAACCGTCTATTTAACTCGCCAGCAGCATCTACCGCAGTCCGGGTCTGAAAGGTTGGTCGATTCGTCGGAGGATGGTCGTTCCCAGAAGCCATTGCCCCTCACTTCGGCGATAGAATTCAGATGCAAATCTATGCAAGCTCGACAGCCACAAATTGAATGGCTTGAGCCACGGAAAGAGCGAATAAGACAATTAGACCGAAGTCATTGTGACGGTACCCGAGTAGTTATTCAGCGAGTTGAAATGGCTGGTTAGCCAAAAGAGAGTCGTAGATATTGAATTTGAATTTGACTCTTGGCATGGGCTTCGAAGCTATGCTCTGATGGCTCTGATGTCGGCCAGGCACATAAAACAGGGCAACCCGGGTAGCTCCACCGGATTGATTGGCGGGACTGATAAGAGAGAAAACGTGACCAAATTCTCCAAATAACCCCCAAACGCCCCCACACAGGCATGTACTATGGTAGCGGAGTGCGTGACAGGGTCTTGTGCCTCTCATATCCGCTTATCGATGACACCCAGCATACTTTAGTACAGAGTACGTACTGTACAGGCGAGAACTACTCGTACATACCTGTCGTACATGTAAGTTACGCAGAAACACTCGAAATACAGCATATAAACCACGCCAGCCTTATCGCTCTACCAACAAATCCGTTTCTATAGCAGACATAGTTTCTGTTGCTCTGCACGAGTATTTAGACAATACGCAGGTTAGATTCACCCTCTGGCTCTGGTATCCTCCAAGCTTCGTCTCGCAGCCGCAGAGTACTTGGCGCTAACACGACCAACCCTTCAAGCTACTCGAGAAGAGCATCGTATACTCATCCTCACTCAACGCCCGGTATGCTGCGATAAATACCGCGATTCGACATCGAGATTGTTAAGGCCTTGCGACAGATCAGTTGTTTGCCGCATCTACTACAATGGACCATTCGGCTTCCAACCCTCTGCTGGGCACATCCCCTGGGTCATCTCGACTTGGGAGCTCCGCGCCTCGTGCAACGTCCACTGCCCGGCTTGCATCACCGGTGCCCTCGAGCCATCTGTCTGGCACTCCTACACTGCGCCCGATACCCGTCGGCCAGGCAGGCACCTCAGGGGATTCATTAGCGCCACTTGCTGGTGGCCCGACCGAGCAATCATCCCTTATAGGCCCTGGAGTCTCTGCACTTGCTGCCGCCTTTTCAGGCTCTATCGGCACTTCTCCTCCTCGGTTTGGCACTCCACCACTGCGACCTTTGTCTCCGGGAACTGCGGGTGCGAATTTGCAGTCCATCGACCCACAGACCAGCTATGGCTCATTCACTCGCTCAATACAAGGTGCTCATCCCACTGGGTTCGGAAGTGCAACCGGACTTGAGGACCCAGACATTGTTCAAAGGCATCTTGTTCGGTCCTCGGAAGTGCAAGAGAGCGACGACGCTTCCAACGGCGCATCCGACTCGCAACGTGAGGGAGCTACTTCGAAGACGAAGACGGACTACGATTCGATTGCACCAGGTTTAGCTGATGATGAGTTTTCCAGCCTGCAGTTGCAAGGAGGGGATATCACTAGACCAATATACAAATGGACTGAGGAAGCTCAGGCTAGAGCGCTAGGTCGAGGGCGTGGGAGGAGTCACAGCTTCAACCTCTCAAGGCCGCATACGGACGATGAAGTGCTCGATATCAACTCGATAAAAGTCCCCGGTGGAATGCGTCGGAATTATTTACGGAGAATTGCTGCAAGCCCTAGCCCCGAGAGAGATATAGAG
Organism: Pseudogymnoascus sp. VKM F-4281 (FW-2241); assembly: GCA_000750745.1. NCBI lineage: Eukaryota > Fungi > Ascomycota > Leotiomycetes > Thelebolales > Thelebolaceae > Pseudogymnoascus > Pseudogymnoascus sp. VKM F-4281 (FW-2241). Next base: position 26,316 of record JPJV01002345.1, read on the forward strand.
GAAGGCGAAAGTAGTGGTTCGGGAAGAAGTCCAAGACATGCAAAGCTGTTCACGAACAACTTCATGGAATTCCTAACGATATACGGCCACTTTGCTGGAGAAGAGCTCGAGGAAGATGATGAAGCGTTAGGACCCAACGAGTACTTTGCCTCCGACTCATATGATGAGTTTTACGAAGAGGGTAGTGATGACGGTGGGGAACGCAATGCGCTTCTTGCCCCAGGCCCACGTAAGAAGAGGAAAAGGAAGGACCGCGGTGGGAGTGGTCAAAACGATTCTTGGGGAGCACTTCTGCTTCTGCTAAAGTCCTTCGTTGGAACTGGCGTGCTCTTTCTGCCAAAGGCATACCTAAACGGCGGAATGCTCTTCAGCAACGTGATTCTGCTTTCAGTCGCAACCATCAGCTACTATTGCTTTGTGCTCTTGGTCAATACGCGGTTGAAGATAGAAGGTTCATTTGGCGATATGGGCGGAATCTTGTACGGCAAGTGGTTGCGGACAGCCATCCTTGCATCAATCGTTATCAGTCAGATCGGATTCGTCGCTGCATATATCGTTTTTACGTCCGAAAACCTGCAAGCATTTATACTCGCTGTGTCAGATTGCAAAACGCATATCGAGATCAAGTATCTGATCTTGATGCAAATGGCGATATTCTTGCCATTTTCGCTGATGCGAGACATCAGCAAACTAGCGTTTACGGCGCTTGTCGCCGACGCCTTGATTCTTCTTGGTTTGGCTTATCTCTATTACTTTGACTTACTCACGATTGCCACGCAAGGAGTCGCTGACATCGTCAACTTCAATCCGAAAGACTGGACTCTCTTCATTGGGACCGCCATCTTCACCTTTGAGGGGATCGGGCTAATCATTCCCATCCAAGAATCGATGCGCGAGCCCAAGAAGTTCCCGCGCGTCTTAGGCGTTGTCATGATTATCATCACCGTTATCTTCCTGTCCATGGGTGCGCTCTCTTATGCCGCATTCGGCTCCAAGACTGAAACAGTCGTCATCCTCAACATGCCGCAGGATGATAAGTTTGTTAATGCAGTGCAGTTCATGTACAGTGTTGCGATTTTGTTGTCAACGCCTCTCCAGATCTTCCCAGCTATTCGCATCGCTGAAACTGAGCTTTTCACAAGGAGCGGAAAGTACAATCCATACATCAAGTGGCAAAAGAACATCTTCCGCTTCTTCGTTGTGATGGTTTGTGCTGCTATTGCATGGGGTGGTGCGGCAGATTTGGACAAGTTCGTGGCCATCGTTGGTAGCTTTGCATGCGTGCCACTTGTTTATATTTATCCTGTAAGTTCTGCTTCCCTTGTCGTGCTATCTAGAATCGACATGCTAACAACAGACAGCCTATGCTCCATTACCGCGCCGTTGCTACGACTCGGTTCCGGAAGTTATCCGATGTTTTCCTCTGCGTCTGCGGTGTTATAGTCATGGTCTATACGACTTCGATGACGGTTATGAAATGGACTAGCGGTGACAAGGTAATCCCTGTGCCGAAGTTCTGTGACGGAAAGAGGGGGGTGTGAAGTTGAGGTATACAGGAGACCACGGCTAGACGGTTATGTTGGTATAGATTGCAATCTTCACGGATCCTGTAGTACATTTTGTTTCTCTTCTTCGTTATGGTCGCCTTCAAGAATGCGTTGTTTTTGCATTGCCTGCCTTTGATTACCAGCTTTTAAGCTGTCTCGCATATATACTCCCTGAAGTCCAAATTAGAAAATATATACATAAATATACCATTATACCATCATATTCGAGTCTATTTAAACATTTTATTGATTTGGAAAGAATTTAAAATAACGAAGTGCTGGTAACAGCAAATGATGAACCACAATAAATATCACAGCCTCGCATGCGAGGCTGACAACGACAACTGCAGTTCAGGTCCGCCCAGTCGCCCGGAAAATTTTGAAAAGTTGCTGGGCCATTTTCAACATCGAATCTGATCCCATCAACAGCATCGCCAGTTTGCAGTTCGCCCATTCATCTCCCAATCTTCTGCTCACAGCTGAGCATATAGATAAATTCCACCAATATCCATATAGGGTACGGAATATTGAGCCATGGCCGATCAAGAAGCGCAGAATGGAGAGGAGGTGACGAGGTCTGGTGGACAGGTGCAAGTCCACTTTGTGACTGAGGAGAAGGAATTCGAGCTCGAGGAGTCCAAGAGGGTTCTCCTCGTTCCTACTGGTAAGAATCATCGCGATGATGTGCTTCTCTTGAACCGTGCTAACCCCTGCTCGCAGACATCCGTCGTTACAACCTCTCTCAAATTCTTAACTCCCCCGCTATGCTCGATCTCCCCAACCCCACCCCATTCGACATCCTCATCAACGGCACATTCTTACGCACCACTCTCGCCGAGTACCTCGTCTCCGCTGGCCTCTCAGCCGAAACAACCTTGACGCTGCAATTCCTCCGCTCCAGCATCCCTCCCACCTTCACCGCAGCCTTTGAGCACGACGACTGGGTCGCAGCCGTCGACGTCCTCTCCGCAACCTCTCCCCACTCCTCCGCCTACGAAAAAGACCCGCGCATCCTCTCCGGCTCCTACGATGGCCTCCTCCGCATGTGGTCCCCCTCCGGCACTGTCATTGCCACCTCCCCCGGCGCCTCCAATGGCGGCCACACCTCCTCCATCAAAGCCGCCAAGTTCCTCTCCCCCACCACCATCGCCTCCGCTGGCCTCGACCGCACAGTCCGCATCTGGTCGTACGCTGATGCCGCCGGCCCCGACGAGCAGGGCAAGCTAACCCCCACCCTCGCGCTGTACGGCCACACCCTCCCCATCGACTCTCTTGCGGCGCACACCCCCTCCAACCGAATCCTCTCCGCCTCAGCCGACGGGTCCATCGGTCTCTGGACTCCGAACAAATCGGCTCCCGCTGCCCCATCCGCGCTCCTCCCCGGCTCCGCGCCCTCCGCAAAGAGGAGGAAAATGAACGCCGCTGTCGATGTCCCCGCACGCGGCGCGACCAGCATGATGGCTGCGCACACCGCGCCTGCGACAGGCGTGGTCTTCCACCCTGATGATGCTACGGCTGCGTACTCAACTTCGTTGGATCATACTCTCAAGACGCTCGATCTCGCGACTGGGAACGTGGTCGATACGCGCGCGACCGGACATGCGCTGCTGTGCCTGACTACCCTCGCGCCTGGGGGTAGCGGACACGTCGTAGCAGTCGGTTCGGCCGCGCGGCACATTACCCTTATTGACCCGCGGGCTGGGGGTGTGGTGATGACGCTGCGTGGACATAAGAATAAGATTGCGAGTCTGGCGCGGGATCCGGGGAGTGCGTTTGGGCTGGTCAGTGGTGCGCATGATGGGACGGTTAGGGTGTGGGATGTGAGGTCTTCGAGAGAGGGTAATCTTGATGAGGGTGGACGGGTGGGCGAGGCGGTGTTTGTGGTTGGGCGTGATGGCGCGGGAAAGAGCAAGGTTGGTGGAGAGGGCGAGAAGGTGTTTGGGGTTGTGTGGGACCAGACTGTGGGTATTGTGAGTGCTGGTGAGGATAGGAGAGTGCAGATCAACGCACCGGCGAGGTTGGAGAAGTCGTAGGCGTTGAGACGGGGGGATGATACCCGGTAGTTGGTGGATTGGATGTGCATAGGTTGGAGTAAATGGTGTAATAAATCTATGGCTTTATTTATCTCGTATGTATTTGAGCGGCGCGGCCGTCCGTCTATCCCAGCTATGTGACTTGGTCATCTTATCCAACCAGTGTCATGGTTCAAACCCATTCCAACCCGGAAACGCCATTGGATACCGGCCCAATCATTTATTTCATCCCAATCATGCCAACCCGAGCGACGGTATTCACGTCAGCTAGGTGGTCTTCCTTTCCCCACCAACTATCCTCCATAGTCCCCTCCACCTCCACCCAGATGTATCCCCTTCAACCCCCTCTAGTAACGCTCTCACCCTGTCCTCTCTCCCCTTAATATCTAGCCCCCTCTCCCCTCGGAGTCCCGCGCCGCTCCCCAGAACCCCCCGGCCCTCCACTCGGAGCGCCTCAAGGATATAACTCCTTACCGTCCCGATCTTCAATGGCGGATCCCGCAGCAATTCCGCAATTTGCGCAACCGACAGATCTTCATGTGATGACCAGATATGGTAGGCACGTAAAGCTGCCGGTGCTGCCGTGGTCGAAGGATGCGCAGCGCGGTATGCGACTGCAAAGGCAGCAGCAGCGTCCACGCGAGGGTCCGCAGGTCGTTCAACCTTCTTTGCAGGGCGCTTTGAGTTTTTGGCAAGAGATGGTGGGGATGAATCATCATCAGTTTCTAGAGGGATGGAGAGGGATGGGTCTTGGGGGGCAGACGGTGATGTCTTGCGCGGCTCGAGGGCTGCAGTCGAATCATCGAGGGAATCGTCGGCGGTGACGAGTTCGACTCCAGATGCAAGGCGAATTGGGAGACCGAGTTCGGCGTGGTAGGGACGAGGTGGCGTAGGACGCAGAGCTTTTCTTTTTGCTTCGAGAACATCGTACAAGATGAACCCTGCGTACGCATCACTAGCTGCATACAGTATCTGCTCCATACTCAGGGGCTCACTCCAGTCGCTGCCACGGACCTCACCTTTGAAAATGGGGAGGGAAAGATGCTCAGATGCTTGCGATGTGAGCGAGACGAGCTTCTTGTTGATGAGAGTTGGATTCCGTGCGGCAGAGCCCTCAATTAGGCGGTGCAGATGGCTCAGCTCAAAAATACCACGCGTATCAACACCTAGAAATTTCCGCATGCGTGTGCAGTCTGCCTTAATAGCGACGCCGCATTTGGAAATATTGGGGTCCTCGAGAATGGCCTTGAGGGTGGGGGCAACCAAATCGTCCATTCCATCTTTGGGGAATAGTGCGAGGTGACTGAGGAGGATACGGTCTTCACAGGCGAGCTGTATAAGAGAAACATTCTTCTTCGGGGAGGAGAATCGAGTGGCGTCGATTTTCCATTCAATATCAAAGCCGAGGACCGGCTTACCCAAGAAGTGCTTCTGAAGCACAGACTCTGTGGTGTGTCGAGATTTGCAATAATGGACTTTGACTTTTGCATTATCAGGACCTGTGTATAGTCTGTGTGTCCAGAACGAGTCGGGGGTATCTTGGGGTGCATCTTTGGCTTTCTGGAGGACTTCGGCCGGAACCGCGAACGAGAGTGGGGTGTGGACTTCAGCTCCTTCATTCGGTTTTGGTTCTTCCCTAACAGTCTCTTGTTGCTCGGCGGCTTCGATTTGAGAGGGGCGCGTCTGTAAACCAGCCACGTCAGGAACTGAAGCCGCCCAGCTACTGGTGCTGCTCGGATGGGTTGGTATTCCCTGGTCGGATTGTTGAGTCGGAGCCGAGTTTTCTTTACTTGACAGAGTATAGGTATTCTCAATCGCAGCTGTCGAACTTTCTAGTGTGGATAATGTGGTTGTGCTGAATGCTCTCGGGCCACAACCTCGCAGTCCACTTTCGCCATTTCCAAACACGATTCCTTGGGCTGGACTCCATAATCTTCCCAGGCTATATGGTCGTGCAGGTGCAACGGTGGCTCTGTTCAAAGGGTATATTAGCTTAACATGTCACCATGTTACAAAGGAGCAGCACTCACGGCGGCTTTGTTCTCAGTGCAGCCAGAGAGCGCATCGCGTCGTTCGCAAGACTGGTAGTGCCCGTAAAGCTGCTCATCGAGGTCTGTGAAATTGAGAGGAGTCTGCCCGGTGGTGATACTCCATGATAGCAAAAGCGCATGTCGTGGAGCGTCAAATTGGCAGGCGGGGGGTTGATGGGGGGGTCCCTACACTCATGGGGCAACTCGGTCCCCTGCCCGCGTCGGATTTCGCGTATCGGCGGCAAATGAGTGGCTATCATACACGTAATTGACAGGCATCATTATCCCCCATCCAGGTTCCAAGTAATGGACTGGGCCAAGGGCGAGAAGAAGATATATTGCAATTTAGTGTATATCAACACTTGAAATTTAATAAAGGAGGGCAATAAAAAGAATATTGTCTAATATACACAAACCCAGGATGACTGTGATAATAACAATAACAGTATTCAATTGAATCGCCCTTAAAGGCATAGCGTAGTTGCAAACCAACTGCACGGACCAGGACTTATTTCAACGTTCAGAGCATCTTCCGCCGTCTGGCTGCTAGCGCCGAATTTGTGCTGATGATGGAGTTGTTCCGTTCTCGACAACACCAAAACTGAACATCACCATCCCATAACCACAATTCCACCGCGCCAACGCCTATAACAATATCGCTAGGCCAACACCACGACGACTAAGCGCCCCGATTTTCAAACTCACTCCTTTATATTTTGTCCGCAAACAGTAGGTTCTTTTCACTTCCTCTTCCTCTCTATCTCTCACCATACATACTTCACTTTGACACATCACGTGCTATTCGTTCTTTGTCCCCTTTCTCTTCACCAAAATTCCTATTCCAAATCAAATCCTTCGTTCAGTTGTTTGATTTCATCATGATCCACGGCGTGGGTTCTACCGACACCCGTCCATCGCTCAAGGAGCGCGTGAAGGCGAAGATTATCTCCTGGGGCCATGACATTGGGGCCCATTTGAGGGATCTCTTTAACGTGTCAGGAGGCCCATACTACTACCAAATTGTGGCACAAGAGAGTCAGCTTCCTCTCCTCCCTCCCTTCTTTACTGGCCAGCCCTTTCTCCCTCTACTCTCTCCTTTTGTCGAATCAACCATCGCATCTTGGTCAACCACAGTTCCGCTAACTCGTTGCAGAGGTCAAGCGCAACGGAAAGAAAAAGAAGCTTCGTAAGGAGAACCCCGCAAACATAATCCGCATCAACGGCGTCCCCCATCCAAAGCCCAGTCCCTATTACTTCCCGCTGCGGCGCCGCTCAAGCTCAATAATCTCCATAATCTCAATCACCTCGACCTGTTCAACCTTCTCTGCGGAAACCCAACTAACGCTCTCACAGGGCTGCACCACGAGTTCCGCAAGCAAAAAAAGGCTGAGGCTAAGCTTCGAGGTGAACGCTACGTACAGCCTAAGAATCCGTACCGCACCCACAGAGATTTGAAGACGCACCCAGCTTCCTCAGAGAAAGACAAGGAAGCCGCTGTTTCTCAGCACGCCGTCAGCCACGATGACTTCGACACAATTACTCCCGCTTGGTACGTGTTTGCTATTTTGTTTGATGCTGACATTCTTTACGCATCGCGTGATCGTGCAGCGCGCTGACTGGGATAGAACTCATCGACCGATGTGTCGGAAGTAAGATCTGGGTTGTCATGAAGACCGACAAAGGTAGCCTAGATTCCATCACACTCAATGCCATATCCATACTAACCCACTGTAGAATTCACGGGCACCCTCACCGGGTTTGATGACTATGTAAACATGGTACTGGAGGATGTGACGGAATTGTAACCCACTCCCTTCCCTCATTACTCAGACCAATACTAACGAATCACAGTGACTACACTGGCGCAACAACAAAGATGGAGAAGATTTTGCTGAACGGGAATAATATCTGCATGGTTCGTGTTTTGTTTATACTCTGCCCTTTTTCAACCATCCCCTGTCTCATGGACCTCAGCTAACACACCACAGCTGATTCCAGGAGGTGAGGGACCATTGGCTTCTGCGCCATAGATAGCCTGTGTGTGTGTCGGGCTGTGAAGCAGATAAACAAATGATAAACATTTCTGTACATTTTGATCATGTTCATGCCCGTGACATTATTTCCCCTGGCTATCATGTTGCCCCTCAATCTCGTGACTTTCCAAATTCGGGATCATCAATCACATAAGAAACATAGTCACAAAATATGGAAGACGACATATAACTGTTGGATATTTCTGCATTGATTCTCTCCCACCGAAACGTACCAAAGTCCCCCGATACCACGCCAAGCCCAACCTCCCACCCATAAAACTCCCAGCGCCCGCTATGCATAAACCTCAGTGCCCATTAGCAGCCCTTCCACCTTGGATTCCATGCCAGTACAGCAAGCACGAATCTAATGTTGGCCTTGGTTGGTGTCCGCAGCAGCGCCCGTCACCATCTTGCGCAGCTCGAATTCCTTGGTGAACTCGCGGCTCAACTGGGCAAGCTCGGCCACGAGGGATTTGGCGACAGAGATGATGGCTTCTTTGGGGGTGAGGGTGCCGTCGGTCTGGACGCGGAGCTCGATGGTGGCAAAGAGGGGGTGGGGGACTGGGGAAGTTGTCAGTTGAGTTCTGTCAGCTGTGTGGGAACATGAGGGGAATTACCTCTGTAACCAGCGAAGGTAACGTGTGGGTCTTTGAGCAGGTGGGCACGCAAAAGGTTCGCCAGCGTGTGATCTTCTTTCAAAATGGTAAAGATGGATGAGTTTGGGGTGCCTGTTCCATCGAATTAGCTCTGGTTCATGTGTAACAGGTAGCATTGAGGTGAACTTACGAGTATCAATAGCTTCTGTGATCTTCTTCTCTCCATCACCCAAGAGGAAGAGTTCGAATCTGTCAGTGACGTTAACTTCCGTTCCAACACGTTGCACGTGCTCGAAGCGGTCCAGGAGGTGGCTGTCGGGGTTGAAGCTGGCCATGGTATTGCGTGGGCGATTGTATGGCGATTTTTGGTTTGCAAGCTGGACCTCAAGCCGATTAGGGACGTTGATTAAGTGGGCGGTTTGCATCACAGGATCGGTATAAGAGGAATAAGAGTAAGCCATAGTTGCGCTTCGTTGCTGATGCTCGCTTTGACCGTATTTTATAGAACGAATAAGGCGTACAATTAGAGCAGACGGTTGGTTTTATGTGAAAGACAAGAGTTGCGACAGGTGGTTTGTAGAGTTGGTAGGAAAAATGTGCCCAGTTTGTTTTGCACATAGGAGGGTGTCTGGAATATTGTGGTATCTCCTGGTTACGCCTCTGCGCGACGACCTCAACACCCACCAGGTCTCCCATCGGCAACGTATATTATTCCGGAGACATCGCTATGCATTTTCTTATGTTTCAGAATGCCCGCCATGGAGGAGTCACATTGTTCGTCGGATGATTTCTCCTAGGACCATGCTGATGATCCCCAGGGTATGTTCCATTTTGTTTCTTGTGCCATAGATCGCCGAGGCCGAGGAACACCCTCTACCGTCTCCATCGTATCCTGTCGAGGCCTTCCAACTTATATCAAGCCCAGGCGCTATTCGATGTTGTCGCTCCGTGCCCATCTACGCCCTCGAGTTCCTCGCCACGATGTCGTTCCCCACGCTCCAGAATATCCACACACTCCAGAAGACCGCAACCAAAGCAAGGAGCAACGGAAGGGACGCAACTAACCTATCCGGTGCATTCATGGTAATATATATATCTTTTTATCGTCTAAGTGTGATCGTTTTATTTCTTCGAGAGTTCTTTCCAAGAAAATCCGCCTGGTTGGAGAGGAACGCTTCCACGACGGCGGCCCGAACGGATATAGCAATTACAGCTATATTATATAAGGGGTATAGAAAAGATAGAATTAGGGTATGCGGAAATGGGAAGTGGTACAAGTGAAGATAGATGCCAAGGGAGCTATTGCAGGTCGCATCGAAATAGACCTTCGACACGGAAATTTACCTTTCGACGGCCTATGTCTATGGCGCGGCGCGGCTCTGCGGGAACGCTTGTCTATTCTTGGGTCTTGGCGGCGACATGTCTTGGCAAGGCCATGGCTCCTTCCGAGGTCCGATATATGATGTCAAAGCTAGTGTGCATTGTTAATCATCTCGGGATCTGTCCGAGAGGTGACTCTTGCACATAAATGCACAGTAGGTCGTCGATGTTGTCGATTAGACTGTCAGTTATATATACTTCCCATCACATATACTTTCACTTAAATCTTGCCCCTAACTTATTTTCTGCGCTCAACAGCCTGGTGTGAATGTGATACTAGTACCCCGCTTCCATTACAACAATTCAGCAGAAAGTTCCAAAGCAGAGCATCTCAGCTTCTCACAATGGCTTCCAACCCAGCAAATTCCGCCCCCAAAAGCCTGGCCCAGCAATACCCCGGCACTACCTCCCCTCTAATCGTCTGCGCCCCCATGCGCCTCATCTCCTCCCCCGCCCTCGTCCACGCTGTCGCCCTCTCCGGTGGCCTCGGTTTTCTCGGCGGTGGCATCCCCGGAACCGACACCAGCATAGCCACCCTCAGATCCCTCATCAGCGAGGCTAATGCTCTCTTCACCTCCTCTCCCTCTTCCGGGCCAGCCCCCTTCGGCATCGGCTTCCTCCTAATCACCGACCCCTCTCCAACTGAAACCGTCAACCTCCTCGCCAGCCTCCCCCCTGCCCAAGTCCCCGAGGCAGTCTGGCTCTTC